>OY757911.1:72267515-72300015 GCA_963585895.1 Sepioteuthis lessoniana | reverse complement strand
AGTGAAAAATCATCAGCTAACACTGACGTGAAAAACTCTAAAGGAGTAAATAATAATAATGATTAGCGAATGCAACAAATCAGCGCAGAAGGAATATAAGACTAGACACGATTGAGTCGGCAAGGTGATCCACTGGGAGATGTGCAAGAAAGTTAAATTTGACCATACAAACAAATGGTATATGCACAAACCAGCACCTGTCCTATAAAATAGTACACATAAACTCCTATGGAACTTTGACATACACACGGATCACTTAATCTCGGCCAGAAGACCAGACCTAATAATAATCAACAAAAATAAGAGAACTTGCAAAATCGTCGACTTTGCTGTCCCGGCTGACCAGAAAAAAAAATGAAAGAATGTGAAAAGAAGGATAAGTACCTCGACCTTGCTAGGGAATTAAAAAAAAATATGGAACATGCAGGTGACAATTATACCCATTATAATTGGTGCGTTTGGAACAGTAACTAAAGGATTGCTAAAAGGACTGGAGGACTTGAAAGTTAGCGGACGAGTGGAAACCATTCAAACTACTATATTATTGAGAACGGCCAGAATACCGAGAAGAGTCCTGGAGACTTAAGGAGTCATGCTGTCCAGTGAAAAACCATCAGCTACCGCAGATGTGAAAAAATCTAATGAGTAAATAATAATAATAATAATAATAATCTAGCATCAAAGACAAACTCGTTTAAAAAGACACATAATAAAAACGAAAACCCTTAAAAAATACGATGTTGTACTGTCTCAAAGAAGAGATAAAATAGTATATCATTTCCGAAATTTCGTCCTCTGTTTTACTATTTTGCAAAATATTGTGGTTGTGTTACTTACTTTGGTCTTCGTCTCTAATTTTGACTGTTTTTATATACAAGGGCAGGAACGGTTAAATGTAATCTTTAAGTAAAGTTGGCCACCTTAGTCCAATGTGACCTTTTCAATAGCTTCTAAACCAAGGTGTAGGGGAGGACGCTAATCCATTCCCTGGATTGTTCCACGTTACCCTTGATCTATACCTTATAATGTTGAGTGTTAAGCAAGACGGCATCAATTAGCATTTTTGAGTCTTTAGTATAACTCGATCTGGGATTGAACCCCGCTCTCCCGGACTATTGGCAAACACTCTAATCATTTGGCCTAAGTACATATTAAAGACAATAATCTCTGTAAAGACACACTAGGGCTAAATCTTTCAAATCGCATCACTTAATGGACCTTTGGGTGGGTGAATAAGCTGGACTTGAATTAAGTTAAAACTTAACAAATTCAGAAAGTGGCGATGTGGAAAGAAGTGAAAATTTAACCCAATACAGATCACTATAAACCATGGGAAGCAGCATGGTAGATGCAATATAAGGCAGATGAATACAAAGTTAGCTAAATGGTGAACTTCACCAGACGCTGGTCGGAAGAACTTCAATGCTTAACGACCAGAGTCAAATAGTTCAGTCAGGAAACTATTGCTATCCATCCGTAAGAGTGGCGTATTTAGATGAGAAAAAAATGTATCCAAATAATTTATTTTTTGTGACCCGCTTATGAGTTCTCTTACTTAAGAGTCTTTGGTCATATCTGTGACAGGGGCTCAAAATTTAAACAACCCCTGGTCTGGTATAGAACGCTGGAACATGTTGGGATAAAAAAGAAAAACTAAGACAAATAAAAATGATAATATAACTCGATGAAATAAACCTTAAAGTACTGGCGAAAGAAGGAAGATTAAAATGATATCAAGACAAGGTAAAACAAAAAAGAAAAATCAGAACATTCCAAAACAACGAAAAGAAATTCTATCAGTAAGTAGAGGGAGATGGAATGAAAACATACTAAGTTAAGCAAAACAATTTTGGAGCAAAATATGACAACCAACTGAATATAAGAGAAAGCCAAAAGAATAAGGAACAAGAGAAAAGAGTTGGAAAGACTCGAAGAAGGAATGAAAGCAAATAAACACATCGATTTTCTCAGAAAAATATACCAACTTGGAAAACGCCAGGCCATGATGGCATACATGGATTCTGGTTCAAGAAATTCATCTCCATCCATGACAGACTAGATATGGAAATGAATAAATGTCTACAAAAAGCAGACGTACCCAAATGGAAGACCAAAGGAAAGATCCCATTGATCCAGAAAGACACCCTCAAAGTAGCTGCCCCTAAACAACTACAGATCTATAACGTGCTTGCCTACGATGGGGAAGATACTAACGGCACAATCAAGGAAAGAGATTGACGACTCGCTAACAAGCCGCAGATTGTTTCTTGAGGAACAGAAAGGATGACGCAAAGATCAAGGCGCACAGAGGAGCTACTTTACATCAATCAACACATCCTCAGCATGTGAAAGACGAGACAAAAATATCTAGCTATGGCGGGGGTTGACTACACAGAGGGATATGATATGGTCTCCCAAAGCTGGATTATAAACTGTCTCAAAATGTATGAGAAATCAGACGAAGTCATACACTTAATCGAGAAAAACATGAAAACATGGTGAGTTGAATTGACAGTAGGAGGGAAAAGCTAAGCCGAGGCCAAGATCCAGTGAAGTATATTCCAGGGAGATACGCTATCACCATTACTATTTGTAATAGCAATGATGCCACTCAACCACATACTAAAGATGCAAACTTATCAAATCACAGGAAAAGATCAATCACCTAAATTACATGGACGACATCAAACTGCCAAAAACGAAAAAGAATTTGAAAATTTAATATGTGCAGTGAGAATATACAGTCAGGACATAGGGATAGAATTTGGAATAGAAAAATGCACCATGCTATTAATAAAAAGCGGAAAACGACACATGACGGAAGAAATGGAACAACTAATTTAAGAAAAATTAGAACGCTCATAGAAAAGAAAACCTGCAAATACCTGGTAATATGGAAAGATGACACTATCAAAGAAGTAAAGAAAGAAAAAGAAAATTTAAAAAGAGTACCTCAGGAGGACGTGAAAGGTACCCGAAAACAAACTAAATAGCAGGAATCTTATGAAAAGAATAAATACCTGGGCTTTCCCCCTCAAAAAGTACTTGAGCCCATTCCTGACGTAGACCAGAAAAGAACTTAAACCTATGGTCCAGAAAACAAGAAAAATAATGATCATGCATAAGGCATTACATCCCAGAGATGACGTTGACAGATTATATGTCAAGAAAAGAACAAGAAATAAGTCTTGCTAGCAATGAAGACTTGAAGACTACATAAAAAAGTAACGTGGAAGATTGATTACAGCCACCAGAAACAATACTGACAACAAAAGGAGCAACAGAACAGAAAAAACTGGAAACAATAATGGAAGAAAAACAATTGCATGGAAGTTTTCAGCGACTAACAAGCGACATCCCATAAGAGAAAATGTGGACGTAGCTAAAAATAGAGAAACCTAAAGAGAGAAATTGAATCTCTTTCAAAAAACATGATCTTGTTTTTATTTTTTTTTACTTTTTAGCCTTTCTTCAAAACATGGTCTTGAATATTTTTCATCCATTTCTTGTTTTTTTTTTGTTTTTTTTTTTTGTTTGTTTATTTTCAACTGGTGGTCTAGTTTTTTCTTACTTTTCATTCTGTTTTCTATTTTTTCCAACACATCGTCTTTTATCTTTCTTTACAATCGGTTTTTCTATCTTTTTTCTCCTTCCTATCTTTTCTTCAACATACGGTCTTGTATCTTTCTTCGTTTCATGTTGCTTCCTCGTTTTCCTCTTTTGGCGTTTCTGTTGCTGTTTCATATTATTTTTATTTATTTATTTATTTATTCATTTTTATGTTTCAGTTTATTTTGATGCGGTCTCCTATCCTTTCTCTTGGCCTTTATCTCTCTTATGAACCTACGGGTTGTTTATTTAATATTTCATTGTCATCCGCTTTTCTTTGTATTTCTCATTTTTCTTTCTCTCTTTTTCTTCGTCTTGTGTTTTTCTCTTCTTCCTTGAATTTCCTTGCTGTCTTTTCTTTCTTTTTTCCGTTATTCTGAGTTTTTTTATGACTTTCTTTTTCTTCTATCCTCTTACTCCGTTTCTCTCTCTTTCTTTCTTTTTTTCTTTCTTTCTTTTTTTACTTCTTCGTTTTTTTTCTTTCTTTTGTTTTCCACTTTGTATTCATATGCCTCACTGTCCTTCTAAACTAACCCCGACATGACAGCAGGGATTAGTGCGTCACCAAAAATAAATTTATACTATTGATGTACGAAAGAGATTTTTTCGATTTTTTTTCGTGGTAACAAGCTGACGAACGCTAGAAACGCTGTTAAACGACACATAGGTTTATTTACTTCTAGGTAGCAAAAGATTGCCGGAAGAAAGAAACGGAGTATGGAAATATGAGACAAGCGCGTCACTAGACTATTATAAGCAACGTATCCTAGAGAGGAAAAAATGAGCAAACACAGACCTTGAATTTTTTCAAGGTTTTAACATGCTCCTTTTTGAACGCACCCCCAGAATTTGTGGCTCGTGAACTTCCTTCTTATATGTTCGTGGTTCGTGTTCTACTGTCTTACCTTATCACTTTCCGCCGATGATTCTCGAAGACGTCCCCTCACTTCCACCTGTCGTGTCAGCGGGAGAGAGATCCGCTTAGTGTGCACATGCGCAAATGACCCTCGGACTTCTTGTCCTCCCTAGTCATTTTTAACTACCACGAGTGACTCTGCCTTGTTATTCGGTGCCAACTATCTGCTTTATTTATTTATTTATTTATTTATTCTTTCAATTTCCTATGAGCCGTTCAATTATCTTACATCAGGTTATGTAGCAAGAGAGAAAAAATGATCTATTACACAATAAATAAGATTAGTAAATTAGCGCGGAAAAATATAAGACTAGACACGACTGGGTGGGCATGGTGGTTCACAGGGAATTGTTCAAAAAATTGAAATTTAACCATACAAATAAATGGTATATGCACAACACAGAATCTATCCAGGAGAAATGAGACTCACAAACATCTCTGGGGTTTTGACATACAAACAGTTCACCTAATCTTGGTCAGACGAGCAAACCTATTAATATTCAATTCAATGTGACAAATGTACCAATTGTAATTTGTGCTCTTGTTTCAGTCACCAAAGGATAGGTACAAGGACTGGAGGACTTAGAAATAAGAGGACGAGTGTTGACCATCCAGATTACAGCAGTATTGAAATCGGCCCGAAAATACTGCAGAGAGTTCTGGAGACTTAAGGAGATTCAGTGTCACTCAAACTCCAGTGAGAAACCATTGGTGTAAAAACTCAAAAAGGAATAACGATAATAATTATCATCATGTCACGACATCAGCACGGATATCCCTGACCTTCTCTCGCCACTCCTCCCTATCATCCATCGCTTCCGGCAGGTCCTTAGGGCTACATTTCATATCTACATAGAGCTGCAGTATGTAGGTTCCAGCTGGTCACCCTGCCTTTGCTCGGCCACGTGAAGTGATCCACAAGGGTTCATCACATAT
The DNA here is from genome assembly GCA_963585895.1 of Sepioteuthis lessoniana. Taxonomy (NCBI): domain Eukaryota; kingdom Metazoa; phylum Mollusca; class Cephalopoda; order Myopsida; family Loliginidae; genus Sepioteuthis; species Sepioteuthis lessoniana. Next base: position 72,294,554 of record OY757911.1, on the reverse strand, counting down.
GAGGTCGTCCCTACTTCTCCAGCAGTGTCCCGAATGTCTGGTTCGTCTAATTTGATAGTTTTCGTGATGAGTGGTAGGTAGCCATATCACCGCAGCTTTGGGGGATGTTGCCTCCAGGAATTGTTCAATATTGCGCACAGAATTCCTGTGTAGTTTCAGACAAGCTTTTTCTCCATCCGTTTAGTTAGCGTCCATGTAGTGAATCCATATTGCAGTATCGACACGATTGCGGCCTGGAAGAAACCGCGTTTCATTTTATCGGTCAGGTCTGACTTCCTTATGACCGATAGCCAATCGATAGCTGCCCATGCCTTTGTTAGTCATGTGTCAATGTCTGTCTCAGTTGATGAGACACTGCTTCCTAGGTAGGTGACTTTTTCAACCTGTTTCACAAGTCTACCGTTTAGTGTGATGTCACCTCTTTGATTAAAGCACATGTATTCCGTTTTGTGTGCATTGACAATGTCTACAGTGGCTCATTCCAGAGTATGTAGCAGGGTTTCGGCTTGGGCGGGTGTAATTGCCAGAATCGCTATGTCATCGGCGTTGTGAGCGTCGGTAATTGTTTTTGCGGGGTACCTTCTGCTTCTTTCCTTTGTAAGTGTTGTAAGACCGAAACTTACCAGCATCATGGACTCTTCCAGCACTATATTACTAGCGTAGTAATATCCTAATACGGGAGTAGTAGTAGTAGCAGTAGTACAAGAGTGCTAGAAGTACGACTACATGTATTAGACACTATCCTTTGTATCATTTGTTAATGTATCTTTCTTACCTCTAAACCGTGTTCCTTGTTTTCCTTCTGTGTTCAAACTTTGGGTCCACATCCGTGGCGACTTACGGTTCGAGAAACGAACTTACGCCGAAAGCCTTACCAGTCCCACATCAATAGCGACAGAAAGATTCGAGAATTTCGTCCTCACCACATTAGAGGACCCGCTCAATCACACTGCAGTGTTGAACGAGAAAAAGTAAGCTGGCATTACTACATCAGCGGCACATACAAAAATATTCAGCTTACCAACATCAGTGACGAACTAGCGATTCGACACTTACGGAATATTTAAGATTATTAAAGTCTGTCCAAATAATATAACCTTCGACCAAGTATCGACAACGATTGGTTACACGAAAAAAAAAGCCAGTTTCGTTCACAAAACAAACTGACAAACTCAAGCTTTTGAAAAAAACTATTCACCAAATTCAGCGAGGTGGGCTTTTTTCTTTTCCCAAAAAAAAAAAAAAAAGAAAGCAAGTTCTCATACAATAAAAAAAAAAATCCTAAGCATTTTTTTTTTGCTTCGGTCTGAAGGATAATTTTTTCTTCTCCTCTCCCCAAACTTCTAAAAAAAAGTTTTTCTATAATAAGAAAAATCTCCCAGCGAATAACAGAAAAAAACCTGCTTACTTGCAAACACTTATGCAAAAGGACCTGTTGAGAACCAACCAAGAAATACGTACAAGAGAACGACAAAACATTCGAGGCTTTTTAAAGGCGCTATGAAGATATTTTCAACGTAGACTGTGAACAATGGCATATTAAAAAAGATACGTCTACTATTAAGAAAACTGGGAACAACCGAACATAATAGCTTCGTAGACTTCATATTACCTAAGAAACCCAACACTTAGATTTTTCAGAGACTATTAAGCTGCTATCAGAACTATTCGGGCTAAACACAACCTTGTTCCACAAACGTTGGAAATGCCTAAACACAGTCAAGGACAACCAGCAAGATTTTTAACGTTTGCAGCATCGGTAAACAAGCTCTATAATGACTAAAACTAGCCGAGCTGACAGCCGATGATTTCAAGTGCTTAATATTTGCACAGGGTCTAGTGTCAGCAGAAGACGCCGAAGTCAGACGGCGGGTACTGACCAAGCTTGAAAACGAACAAGGATTGACGCTCCAAAAATTGGCAGAGGACTGTCAAAGAGTAATTTCTGCTAAGTGTGACTCAAAAACCAGTAAGGAATCAGGTGTGGCTCAGATCAGAAAAATCAGAAGCAAGCCAACCGCCTATATCCGTCAAAAAGACAAAAGCAAATCTCATGCTCTGAACACCGCCATAAACAAAACGCAAATAGGTTAAAGACACTACTAGACCATGTTACCATTGTGGTAAATGGCATTAGATGAGATTCCGTCCAGTCAAGAAGAAAAAATATTGCAAAAATCGCAATAAAAATGGTCATAACTTAACTCAGTGCTGGTACGACAACATAACGAGAAAACCCAAAAGTAAAATTAGGCAAGCTCACTCAGACGAGATAGTCAATAGGAATTTAAGGAAATATGTGACTGTTGATATTTTCAATAACTCCATTAAATTCCAGCTACACTCGGGTTCTGATATCTCAATCATCAATTGGCGTACTTGGAGAAAATTAAACAAGCCGACCTTACTAAAGACGGATAATTCAGCAAAATCCGTAACTGGCGAGAATATTAACATCTTAGGCGAGGTAATCCTTACAGTAACACTAAATGGAGTTACTAAAAAGCTGAAAGCTTAAGTACAAAAAAAATTCGGACAACTTGTTCGGAACAGATTGAATCGAAAAATTCAATCTATGGGATATCCCAATGAGTACCTGTTGTTGCAAAATAGAAAGTACAACGTCCAATTCGGTAAATCTCAAAAACGAACACAAACAGGTTTTTTTCTGGCGGCCTTAGGAAATGTTCTAAATTAAAAGCTAAGCTCAAGGTGTAGGACGGTGCACAACGGGTATTTAAGAAGAAACGAAATGCCCCTTTCGCTGCTCTAGAGCAAATCAACAAAGAATTAGATAGACTTGAATGAGCAGGTATACTGTCAAAAAGAGACTTTAGCAAATGGGCAGCACCAACGGTCCATGTAAAAAAGAAGTCCATCCAAATACGAATCTACGCTGATTTCTCCACAGAAATGCAGGATCACCACTATCCTTTACCAATCCCTGAGGAAAATTTAAACAAACTAAACATTAAGAACATGCAGAATTTGAGAGGGCCTCGCAACAAACTCTTAAAAAAGGGCAAACCATGGTTATGTACTCCTGAATGCCAAGGGTCATTCGAAAAGATCAAGAAAACACCTGAATGCCAAGAGTCATTCGAAAAGATTAAGAAAACACTTACTTCGGATCTCTCCCTCACCCACTACGACCCTACCCTCGACATCATACTCACAACTGATGCAAGCTCATACGGCATCAGTGCTTGCATTCTCCATAAACTGCCAGATGGTGCGCGAAAAGCGGTGGCACACGCTTCTAGATCCCTGCTACTAGTTAAGAAGCAATATTCCCAAATAGAGAAAAAGGTTCAAGGGATGATATACGCCGTCACAGAGTTCCACAGAAACCTTCATGGAAGACGGTTCATACTACAAACAGACCATAAACCCTTAATAACAATCTTTGGGTCCAAGAAAAGTCTGCCAGTCTATACTACAAAAAGACTACTTCGTTGGGGAACGATTCTCTCAAACTTCCAGATCGAGTTCCTAACATCTAAAAATGTTTGCCACGCGGACAGCTTATCGCGACTTATTTCCAAAAATATGGAAGTCTTTGAAGACTCCATTATTGCTACTCAAAGGACGAAATTGCGAAATCAGAAACAATGTTCGCAAGAAAAATCAAGTCCGTCTTCGATAAACTCATTCCACGGCAATCAAAGTTCAAGAAAACCGTCGCGCCCGATAAGAAACATTTCTCTCCTGACGATAATGTTCTTTTAATGGCCTACAAAAATAACATGACATTCTGGGAAGTAGGCACCATCAAACAAAGGATTGGCGAACATGTCTTTATTGTCCAGGGACCAAAAAACACTCACAAACGCCATATGAACCAGCTCAGGAAATGCCGTTTGAATGAATCTGAGGATTCACCACAAAATACCTGCGAAGAGCCGATCGACGCAATATTCGATCATTTCGATCTCGACACACCTCAAGTCTCTCCAGAGGTACGACACTCGGGAAGAAAAAGAAAATTCACGCAACCACTCGTCGTATATCCCAAGAGGAGGAAATATTAATAGTTTTATTTTTTCCAAGAAAAAAAGAAAACACTTGGAAGGTGGGTGTTGTGAGACCAGACCGAAACTTGCCCGCATCATGAACTCTTCCAGCACTATATTACAAGCGTAGTAATATCCTTATACATGAGTAGTAGTAGCAGTTGTACAAGAGTAATATTGGTAGTCGTACGACTACCAATATTGGACACTATCTTTTGTGACTTTTGTTAATATATCTTTCTTACCTCTAAACCGTGTTCCCTGTTTTCCTCCTGTATACCAACTTTGTGTCCACATCAGTAAGCTTGAAACCATCTTCTTTGATTTTATAAATAGATGTTCTAAGCACGTAGTCTAGACAGATGGTGAAGAGGTATGGGGCTAGTGTGTCTCCTTGCAGTACACCTGCTACTATGTCGAAGTAGTCTGTGTCTCTGTCTCTTTTACCTAAGAGTTTCTCTAAAGAATCATTATGGCTGCGACGGTTTCTTTTGGTTGGCCGTAAGCGAGGAGAATTTGCTTCTTCTTTCCCCAGAGAATGGAGTCAAAAGCATTGGTAAAGTCGACAAATTAATAATAATAATAATAATAATAATAATAATAATAATCCTTAGTAAAAAAACATCATAGTTTTATGGACCATTTTAATACAAATAATTTGAACAGTCATATGTTATAAAGTATTCATATCTAATAAAAATAATTTTCGATAATTCATTCTGAATTATACGGTTTCAAGTAAGTATCTTTTTTTATATTTTGGATTATTCTGGCTCGTTGATAATGATAAAGTAATGTTTTTTTATGTAATTATTTTGCACCTCAAGCCTGAAGAACTACATACAAATATAATTAGCACGATTCAATAAATGTAAATAATTATTTTAAGAAAAAATAATCCGTCGGATCAATTAAATTTATTGCTGGTAAGACAACACCGGTCTGAGTTGACCTGAGTGTAATGGCAATGAAACGGTTGCTCCACATTCCACAGAGCTCCAATACAGGAACCTGATAACTTGATATAATTTACATTCATATACAGGGTGCATTTTGATTTAGATGGAGGTCTTAATCCAATGGATGCGATCCAGTCAGTGTATTTTGAGCCCTACTGACGGGGCTGCTGTATTTATAAAAGTACTCTAGAATCTATAATGTTACCTAGGGAAGCCCTGGTGGTGTAAAATTTAAAGTGTTGAACGGTGGCCTCAAAATGAGCGATTTCGAATCCGATTCGTGCTCTTACGTTCACTTTTGCACAAATACTATTAAAAAAAGTATGTACCCTTATCCCTCCTAGCTTTATGTTAAATTATATCACTGTTGCTTTTCCATGAGGATGGCTTAAGCATTAAATGACCCACGAAGGTTTATATGCCATTAAACAATGAAACTAATCAAATAATCGGTTCTTATTTTTCTCTTTTTAATTTTGAAAATCGAAATTTTGTGTTGTTAGTTACATTATGCATTAACATGTTTTCACGCTGATAACTGTTTATTCTTAGAGACCCCAACTGATAATATTTCCCCTTTGCCAGGTTTCAATAAGTGCGCATACCAAATTTAGTTGTTCAACATTTAATTGTTTGGCTTTTTGTAAAGGGCAGACACATGAACTCTTCTCTTTTATTTAGTATGCTTATGTTTTTAGTAACATAGTAAATTAAAAGGTTCCAAAAATCATAATGATATATCAATGTTATGGCAGAAATGTTGGTTCATCATTTGGAAAATACTATAAAAAATTCACTCGAGGTGCCCAAACAAAGTTTCATATAAGATGGATTATGTGGCGTTAAAGATGATGCCATACATTCTCTCAGCTCAATAAAAGAGAGTTAGAGAGAGAGAGAGAGAAAGAAAGAAAGAAAGAGAGAGAGAGAGAGAGAGAGAGTGTGTGTGTGTGTGTGTGTGTGTGTGTGTGTGTGTGTTGTAGTTTATCAGAAAGGAATAATACAAGGAAATAGAAGGAAAACCTGAAAATGTAAATCACTCCATACACACAGTTTTAACCTAAAAAATGAAGAAAAGTAAAAATATAAAAACTCGGTTTTAAAAAAGAATTAAATTAAATAACAAAAATGTCTAAATAAAAGTGAAGAAAAAATTTTGCTCGCAATAATTAACTAAAAAGAAAATTTGAACGAAAGAAAACGAAAAATTGGAATAGAAAGAAAGAAAGAAAAAATATTTCGAAAAAAAATGAAAGGAAAAGAATTAAATAATTGAATGAACGGGGAAGCATATAAATAAAAAGAGAAATATCAAACAACTGAAAAGAAGATGGAAACAAATGATAAGGAACCAAAAAACCCTAAAAAGCAGAAAGGACAATGACAGAACGAAGGAATATCTGAAAATAAGGCGTATATTGAAAGAAACAGGAAAAGGGATAGAAAATGACAGAGAATGAAAGAAAAGCGGCAGAATCTCTTGTTTAATTTGCCAGGATATAAATCAAAGATTAGAAAAATAGAAGTCGGGGTGGGTAATCATGATTTAAAATGAAAGAAAGAAATTTATGCAAAACTGAAGAAAGAAAAAGAAAGATAAAATTGAAGAAAGAAAAAAAATAGGAAGACAGGTAGAAATACATAAATAAATGCAAAACTGATGAAAGAAAGAAAGAAAGAAAGAAAGAAAGAAAGAGTAGATTTGAAGAAAACAAGAAAGCAGGAAGAAAATACGAATGGACGGAGGAAACAAGAAGAAAAGGAAAAAAATAATTAAGATTCAAATGAAAGAAAGAGTAAGAAAATAAATTACCACATGAGAAATGAAAATAAATGAAAACTGAGGAATGAATAATAATAAAAAAAAAATTCAAAGTAGCCTAAAGACAAACGCGAATGAGAAAAATATACATATCCGGACGTTGGTGCAAAAGTGCTTGCCGTAGGACGCTCCCTGCACGAAGTCCTTCCAGCAGTGTTTCTTGTGTCATGAACGACAACACATTTGCCCCGAGTCACATGGAGTATGCTTCTTTTTCTCCGGCATGCAGCGGGAACCATTGCCACAGTCAGAAAGCAATCTAACTTTTCCCGCTTGACAAGATTTCCTGGCGCGACAAAAAATTCTCCAGACTTAATATTCAGCCTAAAGATTATAATGAAACAATTAAAGAATTAAAATACGATGCTAGCATTTCAGAGAAATTTAGGTGTCTGGCGAAAACTAAGGTATGTTTCCCGAATTCTTTCTTTCTTTCTTTCTTTCCTTCTTTTTATACGCCTTTCTTTCTTTCTTTCTTTCTTTCTAGTCTATTTATTCTTTCTGTCTGTCATTTTTCTTTCTGATCTATTTCTTTCTTTCTTTCTTTCTTTCTTTCTTTCTTTCTTTCTTTCTTTCTTTCTTGTCCTTTTTTCATTTTCTTTCCCTCTTTGTTTGTTTGTTTCCTTCTTTCTTTCTTTCTTATCCGTTTCTTTTTTATTTTCTTTCTTTCTTTCTTTTTTCTTTCTTTTTGTCCTTTTTTCATTTTCTTTCCTTCTTTGTTTGTTTGTTTGTTTCTTTCTTTCTTTCAAATCCATTTCTTTCTTTCTTTCTTTCTTTCTTGTCCTTTTTTCATTTTCTTTCCCTCTTTGATTGTTTGTTTGTTTCTTTCATTCATTCTTTCTTTCTTTCTTTCTTTCTTTCTTGCCTATTCAATTGTTGTCACCTTAATTCCAGAAAATATTTTACCTGACTTGATGCTCGACTTATAAGTAATTTTCCATTATAGTTGAATACAAAGCTAACTTGAAGTTTAGCACTCAATAAATCTGTTTCTTTTTTTTCTAAAATAATATTTTTCTTTTACTTAAAGCTGAAATCCACAGAATACTTTGAATCAATAACAAATGTATACATCAGAGAAATCGTGATAGCAATCATTACAATTCTAACAAAAATGTATACTCAGCCATCTTGAAATCAATAAAAATAAACTTATAACCCCGATGAATAAAGTAGAAATAAATAATATCATTTCGTAATGGTATTGACCGAAACCTAAATTCGTTTTACAGTAAAATAGTGTTTCCCAAACTATACACCTGGCTACGTTATTTCACAATGGAAAAAAAAACATACGCAAAACCAGAATAAAAGAAACTATTTCTCTCGCAGTACATCATGTAATACTTCACAGAGGGGAATTAAAATTTTATTTTCTACCATTCAATACCGAAGATTATGTTTGAATTCGATGCTCTTTCAAATGAATTTCACCAAATATTAATTTGAAATTATTCGACAAAGAAGAAATGGCTTCAAAGCCCATTGAGATCAATCAGGTTGTGTAAGCTAGTGTTACATTTTCGATCAGATTAGAGAAGTTTATCTTTTACTAAAACGTCTTTGACTATTTCTACCCACTTTTCCACTTCATGTTTATATAAAATAAAATAGTGTTCTCTAATTAATATCAAATTTGGAAAGAAGTGCGTCTTCTCCGGAGTAAAAAGGAAATAGAATTCAGTCTCAAATACGAGGATCATTGAATAAGTTTCTAGACTTTTTTCGTATGGGCACTTTTATTGATAGTACACACATGAAACTCTGGCACCCTTCGAAGTAATCTCCTCCAGCTGCAATGCATTTGTTCTACCGTTCCAACAACTTCTGGAAGGCCCTATGGAAGTCCTATTGTGTGAGCGTGTCAATGACTTTCGTCACAGCCTCTTTCATCTCCTCAATTGTCTCATAAAGACAGCCTCTGAGCTTAAGGAATGACCAAAAGTCACAGGGAGCAAGGTCTGGACTATAGGGAGGGCGAAGAACTGTCTTGATGTCCATCTTGGTCAAATAATCTGGGACAAGGATGGAGTTGTAGACTGATGCATTGTCCAGGTGGAAATGCCACTGACCCGATTTGAAGAATGCTGGCCTCTTCCGACGGAATCTCTTCCAGAGCTCCCTTAAAACCTCAACATCATAACCCTAAACCTAACCCTTTGGCCAATCATCTCTGGTCTATTGGCTTCCTTACTCCGCCCACACCTCTCATCATCCCTCACAGACTCCCTGACATCCTTGACTCTCGTATGCCACTCATAAACTCATGCAAGCTGCTCCAAAAGCAGTCTGAATCATTCCATACGTTTCTGTGGTATTTTTCCCAAGTTTAAAACAGAATTTTATTGCATATCGTTCTTCTAAATTGTCCTCACGTCCAGATTGCCTTTTTGAAATTCACCAGCTGTGACAATCAGGCTTTAGTAGGGTGTATTCCAATTGCTGCTGAAGCAGTTGATTTGAACCTGAAATCATAAAAATTGGTCAGTCATCTCATAAGATGCAAAGCAATAACATAGTGAATTTTCAAGAGTCTACGTATCTCTTAATACAGAAAATGTCGCAAAGAAAAAAAGCCCATTTTTTCTTCATCTATAACAGAATTTACTGAAGGAAAATTAATTATAATTCTCTTAGTTTTAAATTCTATCATAATCTTCATTAAAATGAGTACCAAGTGGTCCAGAAAATATGGTGCCCCACTCAGGAATTGAATGACTTTAAAAAAAATGTTAAATTTTTGGAAACGTTTGAAAATTGAGAAACGACGTTTTATGTATCCTTAATTTTATAATAAATATGTTTAATAGTATAAACGTTTTATAGCAGTAGATCGATATATTCTTGATAGAGCCAAACAATTCTCACCTGTTCCATTTAAATATTTTCATCGTTAAGTACATTTTTGGATTTGTATACAAAGTATACCAACTAAATTTTATAGACATGGGCAAGAGAATTTATGTAACAACTGCTGGTAGCGTATTCATATTGATTTAATATTAGCTTTCTCGTATGATTAAAGTAAAAAGAAGCATTTTTATAGTTTGACTGGGTTTGGTTTGGTTTGGTTTGTTTAAAGGCCAATCAACTTTTTATGCGTTATTTGGTATCAAAATTGGCTCATTTGTAAATGATTGATCGTTATCAAAACAATTGTTTTAATGTTACATTGCATATCTGTAATTGTCCTTTTGTTTTTGTCAACAATCATTTACTTGCACACAGTTGTATAATATCCATATTTACCAACCCCTCCGCTCGGGCAGAATATGACACAAGGTCGGTTTTTTAAGCGGAGTTTAACCGGTTTGAATTCACAGTTTTCCTTCTAGACTAGTTGCCTCACCAAGGCTGAATAACCTAGTCTCCCCTACTATTTACCCATAGCTGGGGAGAGAATAATTGGATCATACTTTTCCCAAGTGTATTAGTGCTATGTGAAATGCAATCAGTCTCGTCCAGGATTTGAACTCGTGTCGCCGTGTTCATTTCCTACAACGATAACTATTACATATTCTATTATCTAATACTAATAATCCATGTGCAGTTACATGGTTTCAAGTAACTATCACTTGATAATACTAATAATAATGTTTTCACAGAGTTAAATGATTTCAAGCATTCCTATCCAATACAAATAATTTTCAAACAGATTGACATTACCAAAAAATCGGGCTGCTAAGTGGTCCTTGGTATAATGGCAGCAAAGTGGTGGTAACCACAAAGGTCTCCTGAAGGACAGTGTGATCATTGGATTTCGTTTAGAGTTTTATACAGAGTACGTCCTTTGGGGATTCAAACGATGTCATCCATGTAATCTAAGCCACACTAATGGGCTAAATATTCTAAAGGAATGGATATGGCCATACATGAGATGTAATTTCAACGTATTTTTAATGCAAAATTCAAACGAAAAAGTGCGTACAATTAAGCAAGTTGTATATTTAAGCGATAATATGTAGACATTTCAATTTCAGCCAAAATTAAGTCTGTGAGTACATATATGTATGCGTGAATGTGCTAGTGTGTTTTTGTGTGTTTGTGCATATGAGTGTACTTGCGTGCGTGTCGTGTTTGAGAGTGTATGAGAATGTCTGTGTTTGTATGATCAAATGATTCACTATTTGAAATGTGTGTGTGTGTGTGTGTGTGTGTGTGTGTGTGTGTTGATCTTTGTCTAGATTAATTATTTGAATGAGTATTCATACATGAGCACATATAGAGTTTTCTCCAATGGCCTGGGAGACCGGGGTTGGATCCCAGATCGAGTCATACCAAAGATTAACAAAGTTGTACTTGGGACATCTTGCTTAACACACAGCACTATAAGGAACGTATCAAGAGTAAAGTGTAGTAATCCAGAAAAAAAAAGTAGCGCCCTTCCTTACATACCCTATTGATTACTACGTTTATAAACATATAATCGTACACTTTACTAAATAATAAATACATGTAACATTTTACAAACGTTCGATATAAATAATATTTATATCCAATTTAATTACATTGGGTCTGTTTGTTTTGTTTTTCCTTCTTTTGTTTACTTTTCATTTTTTTTGTTTACTTTATTTCTTTTTCCTTTCTTTTTTCTTCTCACAACAGTATAAATAATAAACACTTACAAACTAGTAATGTACATGCAAAGGTCACATCGCATTTGCAATATACATACCCCTGATGATGGCCCAAGATTTGGCTGAAAGTATTAAGGAACTGATTTATTATTGGTATTTTATTAACTAATTCCTGCTTGATAGCATAAAATCGATTCAATGACTCGAAAGGATAAATCAAAAAATATGTCTACAAAGCAAGTCTATCTTGTTTAATCATATATATATGCACACACACACACACACACACACACACACACACACACACACACACACACACACACACATCAACACACACACACACACACACACACACACACACACACACACACACACATATATATATATATATATATATATATATATATACATATATATATATATATATTTCCGAACTGTGTTCAAGTAAAATGAATAATGAACGCAGCATTCCTTACATTCGTTCAAATGGATTTTCGAAGCACTTCTGAAACATCTCTTTTGATATGGTGTGGAACTGTGTCGTTGAATTTCTTTTAATGACCTCCTCATCCTCAAAACTTACCCTTCTCGGTTTAGGAAAAAATAAAAAGTCTGGTGAGTATGGAGGTTTCCATGTACTGCCGAAACATGCCATTATAAAGGTCTCGAAGTTGACTATCAAAAGGATCAAGAATTAGCACTGAGTATTTTAGACGTCTACATTTCATCAATTTATTGCTTAGCTATGATCCATTTAAAATTTAGAATTAAATGTCATGCTTTAGTGTCGTATAGTAATGGTGTATCCAGTTTTCAAAAACTCTTTTCGATAGTTACCATAATGTTTTTTTTTTTCAATCCTTTCAGTTCTTACAAAATGTTTACATCAAATATTAATCCAACTCTTCTTTTACTTTTTCTTTTACTCTGTTATCTTGGAAAGGATTGCGATATCCTTATTTTCATGGATTTTTATGACTATATTTGTTGTGATGGTGGTTGAGTTTGGTTTTTTTTGTTGTTTTTTTTTAAGTATCTTCTTCATTTTTTGAAATAGTTTGAATCTTTCTTTACCACACTTCACTGAATGTAGCACTGTTCATTTTTTTACATTATTTATCAAAACTTTTATGCACTTTTGAAAAGAAATGTAACTGAACAAACAAAATTATCTAAAAAAATCCAGGTAACATTTTCATAATAAAATTGTCAAAAAATTGGATACCTTCTGAATCCAAGAAAAAGTGAGTGAGCTTACTAATTCATATATCAACGGAAAAAATGTGAACGTGGAAAGGGTCATGCACACATTTCACTCTTTGTTTTTAGATTATATGCGTTGATGTATGCATTTGTTTTCATATATATATATATATATATATATATATATATATATATATATATATATATATATATATATGAACACACGCAGATGTCATGTATTAGTATGTGTACATGTCATATATACATATACATATGTGTGTGTGTGTGTGTGTGTGTGTGTGTGTGTGTGTGTGTGTGTGTGTGTGTGTGTGTGTGTGTGTGTGTGTGTGTGTGAATAGGTGAGGGGGAGAATGTGTGTGAGTGGGTGTGTATGTTAAGGAGTAGTTATATCAATGTGGGTTCAACTCTTTACACATTTGTGAGTGTGGTTTCAATTTCACTACCACCACCATCATAAAAAACGAAATAAAATAAAACACTTTTTTTTGTAAATTTTCCCATGACGCGGCATTGTGCTCCAAGCTCTTCGTGGAAGACGTGACTAAAGGCAAAAAAATGGGTACAGGAAGAAATATTTGCGACGATTACTTTTCACTCGCAAGTTTCGCAGAAAAACGAAAGAAAATGGGACTGGGTCGAAAATTTTGAACAAAAAAATTGAGGATAAAGACAAAAAGAGGAAATTGAGAAACAAAATGAATTCTTGGGATGAACACACAGAAACATTTTCAATAATAATAATAATAATAATAATAAACAGAAATGAAGCCAAATCTTAGAAGTGAACCTTGGAAAGACGAGGAAACTACTGGAAACTAAATTCTGCATCAAGAATATAAACACAGAAATTTATACTTCGGCAGTTACCCTTGAAAATTTATCTTTACCCTTCTCTACACGGACTGAAGAGGAGCAAAGAAATATAAACAACAGTATGAGAAAATTGATCATGATTCCCAATAATAGCATGTGGATAATGTGGATTGATTGCATTTTATAAGAAAAAGAGGAAGAGAACTCCTCAGCAGCAAAAAGAATTGTTCTGCTGCTTCAATTCGATGAATATACAAAAAAGCGAACAGAGTTTAATCACAGTAGCCAATAATAGCAACGACAAAAATAATTCAAACAGAATAACCAGATGCATTGAATCAAAAAAGCCAAGATGGCTACGACATTATTTACATAGACACCAGAAAATCAAATTAATTACGTACGAAATAGACAGGGTGTGCCTACTTTAACGAAACTTTGAGATATAGAATCACCATTAATAGCAGACCAGAAAAATGCTATAAAGAAACAATTTGGCTCAAACCGCGTAAGAATACGTTAGGTCTTCTTCCATTGACTTTTATGCTCATTTTGCCCACCCTGCTTGTTCAATAAATAATGAAAGTATGGTTCAAAACTTTCATTGTCAACTTAATTACTAATTAACTTTATCTCTTTCAAAACAGTTCAATTGAGAAGCCACGCATCGACGAAAATTTGGATCACACTCCTGAAAACAACACCGAAAGTCATTAATTGATACTGCCTTCTGTTGAATGAATAAATGCTCATGACATTTTCTAAAGAATTTGAAGGCAGTTTATGGAAATCAAACATTGTCATAAGCTCCTATGACAGAAAAGTAATAAGGTTGTTGTGCTAAGAGTATTCTTTAACGACCAAATAGTCATTGAGCAGACAAGGTCAACCGATATTTTTGCTTTTCCGTTTGGTGACACACTTTAGCAAACAAAGGCCTAATAATCAAATCTTATACATCAGAACAAAAGTCCTAAGAAGAAAATGAAATGAATGTTTTACCCGTATTCGAGGTTATTGATTAGGTAAATTTTACACAGGTTTGCCAACCTGAAAAATAAACATTGCCCTCTAGACTTTTATATACATAACAATATATATATATATATATATATATATATATAAATCTTTGTTACTCACCGATAATCTCCAGTTTTATAGCACTAATTGGTTTAAAATTTTCAGAGAGTTTTTTTATTCGAATTCAGGAGCGTTTTCATATACTTACTATCCAAAAATATTACAATAATTAAAAAAACTTAATAAGTCGTTTTTTCTCCAACAAAAGGCGAACGCGAAAAATAACTTCCGTTTTCAAAGAATTTTACACGTGATTTTTTTTTCTGCATTTTCACTGTGGTGATAAAGGAAGGAACTATATAATCTCTCTTACTTTCTGGGAACGAACTGTTCCCTTTTTATTTAGTTGACTGGTGAAACGCCATATTAGCCGTGGCTACCTCTAACACCAGTTCTTAGTTGAATAAAGCTTATCTTCAAGCTGATCTAACTTCTTCAATTAATTGCTAGCTCTACATATCACTTATCACAGTCACTTTTCGTTCTTTATTCGTTGACTTAAACAGAGACACTAAACTTTAAACCATATTTCGTTGGTTCAGTAGTAAGTAATTTTTTTTTTATTCTAACGAATTGTGTGCAAAATATTCTATATTTTTTCAATGTTCATTTTTTATTTAACTTCAACTCAAGACATCTATTGAAAAGTTTTCTTTCATATTTCATTGGTTCAGTAGTAACGAATTGTTTACTAAATATTCTATTTTCTTATTTCAATATGACATTTTTTCTTTTAAACTTCAACGTAAGACATTTCTTAATAAGTTTTCTTTCGTTTATTATTATTATCGATAAGACACTAAACTTTAAACTATAATTCGTCAGTTCAGTCGTAACGAATTGTTTACTAATTTTTTTTTTTCTTTTAACTTCAACGAAAGACATTCCTTAAAAAGTTTTCTTTCGTTAATAAACTTTAAGCCATATTTCGTTGGTTCAGTAGTAAGTAAATTTCTTTTTATTCTAAAAACTTATTCTTAATTTTTTTTTCTTCACTATTGATATCCAATTTATTTTGTTGTTTAATAAATATTTTATGGTGTGCCAATTATCATGTGAAATATTAACCAGCCCAAGCTTTGTAATGACACACGTCTTTCAGTTTTAAAAAAAATAATGACCAATATCATAGAAGCAAAAATTTTGACAGGGCCTTTCATAAGTGAAGATGTCCTCAACCGTGAATTCCTATGGTTCCAACAGATATGTCATTTCAATTTAAGAGATTGCAATTCCCAATTAAATCGGCATTTGCAATCACGATCAACAAAGTACAGGGACAATCTTTAGAATTGTGTGGCTTATATTTACACACTGATTTCTTCTCACATGGGCAATTATATGTTGCCTGTTCCAGTGTCGGCAATCCAGACAATCTCTTTATCTACACGGAAACTGGAACGACCAAGAATATTGTGTATCCATAAGTATTAGAAAATCAAACATATTAGAAACATGCATTTTCTTTTTTTTCCCCCATTTAAACAAACAACACAGCAACGTGTGGCCGGGTACAGCTAGTATATATATATATATATATATATATATATATATATATATATATATATATATATATATATTGTTGTGGTACCATCCCTATTTTCGATACACAATGGACTCTTACAAAAAGGATATAATATTTGACTGTAATCCACTCAGGGAGTAGGTTGCAAGAGATACACTGGTGACATTGTATTACTTGTTTCACAGTAATATATAACCTTTATTCTTCTCTCTTAATACATATTTGTCTTACTTTTTATGCCCTTTTCGGAAGACATACATATATATATATATATATATATATATATATATATATGTATGTATGTATGTATGTATATTTAAAGAATAAAAACAAAAATAGAACAACAGAAAAATGAGTTGTAGGGATTTAAAAGATAAAAGAAAATATTAAAATAAAATAGAATTTTGAAAAGCAGATCGATAGTAATGTCATATGCAAGAGTGGATCTGAGTGTAAATGGGAAACGTGATTGTATTAAAAGAATTTTTCTTTGTTAGGAGTCAATATATCTATCATGGAACTTATGTTTTTTAAAAGTTATTTAGAAAAATCGGAAAAAATCTTTGTTAAGAGATTTATGTATATAGCAAACCAGATATGTTTCTATGTTTATAGATATTTTTACCGTATTTTCCTATGTCGTCTCAATATCATTAGGTGGGTTTTGGGAGAGAGGTGACATTCTCATACACATTTATTCAGAACAGTCAAATAAAAAAATCTATATAAAGTGAAGTGAAAAAAAAACGGCATCTACCAAATAGCTTGCATTTATTTACCTACCACTCCAAAAGAAAAAGATACAATACAAAGTCAAATTTTCATGCAGAATTTTAACTGTTTTTAATTCAAACTTTTCCTTCTCCGAAACTAGTTGCCATGCTAAAGCTAAAGAGCCAGACTGCCCAACTATTTGACTTATAGTTGGATTCATGCCTTTCCCAATGTTATATACTAACAGCCTCATCCGGGTATTTGAACTCGTGCTGCATTATCTATTTTCTACGACGATAAGCATTACACTACGGGCGCCCGCAAATAGCATGTAGCTCCTACATTTGCTTAAATTATAGCAGCAATAAGAAGCGCCATAAAGTCTACTAAATGCTGAATTCTTTTCAAAGTTTATATAGATCCATGCCAATGACATTCATATGATCAGCTGTGGAATTCATACAGGAACGATCTCAGACTGGAGTCGAGCGTGTGGTAATCTAAATTATAGCTAACCTAAAATTATGAGGAGGTCTTGCGTAAAACTATAGTTATTGATATCCAATGTAACGTTTCGGGTATCATCTTGAACATTAAAATTAGAAAAAAAAATAGGCGACTCTGTCATTCAGAAATGAAAAATCATTATTTAAACTGGTAAGATTTCACAATATCCCAACGCAAATACGAGGAGAGAGGAAGACCGTGTAAGAGTTTATCAACGTATATTTTTTGCAACCATCCAACCACCCGTCTCTCAATAATTTGTACTAACGTCTAACCCCCATCTCTTTTGGATTTCACATCTCAAATGCCTTAATTTTCAAATTATCGCATTTTAATTATTAACTATCTTAATTACTTATTAAATCATGCCGCTTGACAAGCCTTGATTTGTTAATTATCTATATCCTGTCTTCCGCAAATTATTTTGACGTGAGATGTTAAACCTGGATGCCACCTGTGCACGCGTTCGACCTTTGCAAGAAACTACCCTTACATTAAATTTCCTTAGGTAACTTAGAATTTTACTAAATAAATGGAATGATATAATTAATTAATTACACTAATTTTTTTATACCAATAGTTTGCTAATTATTATCTATAGTTATTACAAAGAATCAATTATCATTGATCAGAAAACTGAAAAATATTCCTGTAAATCAATCAAAAGGTGATTTCAGCTGTTATAAAAATATTCGTCAACTGAGTATACAAATATTTTATGTAAAAATAATAAATAAGGACTAAATGATTTTCATCATGTTCAAAAGATTTATTGTACAATGCTTTATGTTTATTAATTTTTATTCCTATTATTTACCTCTGTTTCACAGAATATGAAGAAATTACCTAATCTTGTTTATTTATCACCTGAATGGACATACAGTTCTGTAACACTATAGTACTTCGATTATTTTAACTCAGTAAATTTTGCAAAACTTCCAAAAAATGTAAGTTGCTCTATCTGAAATCTGGGATGTTTTAAATTCCTATGCTACAACTCGGAAAAATACAAAATCTCCTCCTCTTTAGAAACAAGAGAGGATACTGGAAGGATTGGACATGGGAATGTAGTATCTTTTAGAGTTAAGACATGGGAATTTAAGGTCTTATGAAAGGTTGTATGAAAAGAACTCAATACCGATCATCCCTTTATAATGATGGAATAGTCATATCAGGCGACTTTTCGTTTAGGATATAAGCAAGTGTATTATTTTGCCATGCGTTTCTAAAATGCTATCAAAGTTGAATAAAGCTGACTTATAAGTTAATTCTGGCCCCTGTTTTCATTACATATACAATAAATTACTTGTTATGAAAAGTCAAAATCTGTTCTCAAAATATGAGATTAGCATGATCTGACAAAATCCTTTACAACTACAAACGATATCTATTTTTCATGTATTATTCCGAATTTATTTATCTTTTTATGTATTCTGCGAAACCATTTTTTTATTAAAAGATAATTCCCTTGGGAAATGAATTCTGTTTCCTTTTTTAAAATTATTATTAAAGAAGAAAGTAAAGATTAATGTGATATATTCCTTATTTTAACATAAAAATAAACTGTAAAAAAAAGTGAATGCTACTTTCGTTTTTTCTTTTTTTTTTTTTTCTTTTTTTTTTGGTTTTGTTTTGTAGTATTTTAGCGGTATGCTTTCTAGTAAAAAAAAGAACAAGCATTAAATTTGTCTGGTTATTTATTTTTTTTATTTTACTAAGTGTGTTAAAAAGTAAAAAACATGCACGAATATTTATTTTTGTACCTAGTCTCCTGAATTGTTATAAAAAATATTCAAAAAGCTGGTTTATTACATTTTATTTTATCTTTATTATTTTCATTGTTTTATTTCGATATTAATTTAACACTTACAAGACTTGCACCAATTGTCTTAGTGTATTTATCTATTGATCTATTTCCTTTTTATTTGTTTCTTTATTTATCCATTTAATGAAATAATAGTTTCATTGACATTTATTTTACAAAAATTCTTAATTGTGTCTTTATATTTATTAAAACTTTTGTAGTAGAATTACAAGCACTTCAGTTTAATATCAATTCGCTTCCTTTTCTAAATGCATGATACGATAACTCAACCAACACATGAACTTGAGTTGGTACATGGAACTTGACTTCTATTTTTTTTTTATTGACTCTATTGCTAGCTAGATTTCAATTTCATTGTGCATCTCCATAGCATGTTGTAGACCTCCGTAAATTCCCTGCAAACAGATCTCACTAATGAACAGCTCTGGAATATGAATAGATCAAGGCCATTGTCATTAGCAGGCTAAGAAATCATACAGCTGGATCCTCTGACTGTATCCGGGCTTCATTCAATATGCTTACGAGGGTCGTATGAAAAGTTCACTATTTGAAAAGTTTATATGATGACTTCATATTCACTGTTGATGATATTTGACCAATAGAATTCAAGTACTGCAACACAGGATTGGAAGAGATGTATGAACTAAAAGGGATACTATCAAGCTCATTGTGTCATATTCCATAACAGGATCTTAGTCAGTTTACGAAATTTTGTTCAACATTTATATTTTGAAAATTTGAATTCTTACAAATTTGATTCACTTTAAAATGTAAAGTTCTTCATAATGCACGTACTTTAGATTGTTTTAAGTTTATTTTACAAGGTTTAGAAATAGTTGTATTCGCAATTTTCGTTTTGATGCAATAGATACCATTTTATGATTATCAAGTCTACACTTTAAATTACCAAATTTATAAAAGTTTTCAGTTATGAAAACTTTTCTAACATAATGTTAAATTTTTCTCTAATTTTTGTTCTTGATGATAACACGGATTTTGATGATCTTTTTTTCTTGCAAGATTTGTGTTTTTCTTTTTCGGTATTTTACTTTTTCTAAAGTGTAATCTTTTTACAAAATAAATCGAGTTGATATTTAACTGAAGTGCTTGAACAAGTCCAGGAGGCAACACCCCACAGAGCAGTAGCTGTGTTGCCACCTACCTGCCATCACGAAAACTATCAAAGTTAGACGAACCAGACATGCAGGACACTGCTGGAGAAGCGGGGATAAGCTCGTAAGTGATGTTCTCCTATGGACCCCCTCACATGGCCGAGCAAAAGCAGGGAGACTAGCTCGAACCTACATACAGCAGGTCTATGCAGATACAGGATGTAGCCTTGAGGACTAACCAGAAGCGATGAACGATAGGGACGAGTGGCGAGAGAGGGTCAGGGATATCCGTGCTGGCAGCTCGACATGATGATGATGATGACAATAGATCATATACCACACGATTACAGAGTTGCTATCAACTTGCGTAGTTTCTTTCTCGGGTTCATTGCACACGTAAAGTTATCTGGATGTCCGAAAGTTCTGGAAAAGTAACTTGTCTGATTAACCTACAAATGATAAGTTTTCTCCAACCTCATGATGATGCTGAAGTACCCGAGTGAAGCAAAGGAATAGCTCTATAGAATGACTGCTACAGCTGCATTGCAAAAAGTACATTACTTAAATCCCCATTCTGAAATATATGAATCATTCCATTAGCAAATGAAACTAATTTTGCGCTCGTATGAGGTATGTTTTTTATAGCCCTGATAATCATATATTCTTTTGGTTAGTTGATTGGTTGGTTGGTTGGTTGGGTTTTATGGCATATCAACCTTTGTTAGTTATTTAACGCCAAACATATTTTTATACAAATAGTTCTATTTCAAACAATTCAGTTTAGGATAAGTACGCTGTTTAAATATAAGTACTGTTTGATTGAGAAAAACATTTCTATTTCAAGCTATTCACATTAATCAAGCAGTTCTTATTCAGCTAATTCGTTTTAGTAAAAGTACGGATTTTGTTAACACACAGTTAAATGTATATAACAATTTAGTTTAGTGTAAATACAGTTTCAATGTCAAAAAACAGTTCTTTTTCAAATAATTCAGTTTAAGATAAGCACGCAGTTTAAATGTAAGTACAGTTTATTTGTCAAAAACATTTCTATTTCAAGCTATTCAATTTAATCAAACAATTCAGTTTAGCATAAGTATGCCGTTAGTTCTATTTAACCCATAGATAGGGCCATGTCAGGTGCTACCACGCCGGGCCAGAGTGGAACAGGGAGCAAGGGCAATGAAGGAGTACTCCGTATTCCCCAAAGCCCCACCATTACTGGGACATCACCTCAAGATTGTTTAGTGTCATATCCAGTTCACTCATTGATGGGGACTTACCCTCTGCAGGGGTGCAGTCAGTGTATTCTACAGCCCCAGCCGACTGGACAATATATTATCTTTTGGAATGATAAAAATGATATGGTTGTTAAGTGAGAAAGCTAGAAATAATGGCAAAAGTAACGGCGTTAATCTTGATATTGATAGTGAAAAGAGGGGAGAGAGAGGATCCGGGTGGTTAAGGGTAGTCTAGTAGTGTATCTATGTTCTTTAACAATTAAAAACCCGAAGCAAATTGAAAAAAAAAGAAGAAAAAAAATTTATAACAACAGCTCATTTTTTCTTACGGAAGTTTTCGTCTCGTCTTCGCTGTCGAGCGATTAGAGTGGCAGGAAAAATGGCATCATTCTTCACACGAGTAACAATTTTTTTCCAAATACACACATATATATACTCATTAATACTCTAAATACACACACGCACGGGCGTGTACCTGTGTGTGTAAATACAGTCAATCGATAAGTACAAACTAAATTGACTTTTATTGCTAGCTAAGTCATATCGGCTTCTCATATTTGATCTATTAAGATCTAATTACCATTTTTTTTACCGTATTTACCATTTGCCTAGAGAAAACTTCTCTTGTTCATTTCCTTCTCCTTTTTTAAAATTTATTTGCCCTTTTCATTAAGTACTTCTCTCTTTATTCAGAATACGATGCGTATGGCACTAAACTGCATCGATTGGTGATATTCAATTCTAGATCTGGAGAAAGTGTAATACCCTTTTCATAGCTTTTACTCCCGTGTCTTTTCTGAATTGTGCTGGTATTGCATGTTAGTGTCCCATCTATGTATCAAATAGATGTTGGGAATTAATAGTACCCAATAGGAAAACTTGAAACCATATTACTGTGTGCAAACAAAAGATCATTAAATAGAAATTGTGGAGGTGCCCGTGGTGTATTGGTTATCGTCGCAGGATATGGACACGGTGATACGAGTTCAAATCCTGGACTTGACTGATTGCATTTCACATAGCACTAATACCCTTGGGAAAGGTATGAATCCAAATATTCTCCCTCCAGCTATGGGTAAATAGTAGGGCAGACTAGGTTCTTCAGCCTTGGTGAGGCAACTAGTCTAGGAGAAGAAAAACTCTGAATTCAAACCTGTTAAACTCCGCTTAAAAATTGACCTTGAGTCATATCCTGACCGAGCTTGAAAACTTAATTTGTACAACTTAGTGGTTTGGTTTGGTTTGGTTTTATGGCATATCAACCATTGTTGATTATTCAATGCTAAATCCATGTTATTCATATAAACAGTTCTATTTCAAACAATTTCATTTAAGATAAGTGCACAGTTAAAATGTCGAAAACGGTTCTATTTCTAAAAATTCAGGTTAGCGTAAGTACAGTTTAGTTCATTCAATGTGGCAATAAGATAGGACCTATCGGGTGCTACCATTCTGGGTCAGAGTTGACCAGGAAACGATGGCAATGAAGAGGCACTCTGCATTCTCCAAAGCTCCAGTATAACTAAAACCTCACCATCAGATAGTTTAGTGTCATATCCAGGACACTGGTTGGAGGAGTCTTACATCTCTATAGAGATGCAACTGCAGAATTCTACAGACCCAGCTGACTGGGTCAATAATTTAGCAGCTTCAGATAGAAATAGTTGAAACCATATAAGCATGTAGAAATAATTCGTATTAGAAATACTTGACACCATATAAGTGTATAGAAATTATTCGTATTAAGAATACTTATTTGAAATTATAGTGGCTAATGCAAATTATTCGCATCAAGATAGTAACATAAAGCTATAGTTTTTATAAATGGCTATTATTTGTTACTTGAACTCATCTGATTGATTAAATTAAATTACGTGTTTGAAACAGAAATGTTTGCGAAAACGGGATATTTTAGCAGAATCCTATGGCAAAGCACCCCTAGATTTGCCTGGCGATGAAAGTTAAATTAATTTGGAGCCGATTTGATTAACGCAATATGAGTCATAGGTACTTTTTCGATATCTGAACTGGGAAATTTTTCATTTCTTACACACACAACTAGAATTATCTTTTCCGTCTTTCACTCTTTTTGAGATAAATAAAAGCCCAAAACAAATGTTGAATTGTTCAAAGGATGACAAATCAAGCAAAATACAACAGAAAGAATTGAGTAACATCATCTTTTTCGTTTATGAATAGACATTATTTTGTGAAAAAAAAGGGGAAATAATAACTATTAATAAACTTCTAGTTTTTCCTCTTTTTGTTTTCTAAGAAAATTAATTGATGATTAGACAAATCATTTTAATTTTTCTAAAACCTGCTCATATTTTTAAAAACTGTTTGTATTCTATTCTATTTTTCATTGGTTGTAATTTCGTATTGATCAACATAATTTTCTTTATAATTGAATAAATGTTTCTTAATAGTAATTCTTTTTGTTTTCTTGATAATTGCATAAGTTTTAATGAATTTGTTTTCGGAATTTATTCAGTAACGAGAAGAAATTCTATACTGATAGAAATTTTACTAAGTGCTACATCCAAGTGAAAATAATCAAATGAAATGAATAAATAGATTAACTATTAAGAAATATATTTCAGAATAAATTACTTACTATAATATGTGGAGTTATTTCCTCTAGCCGGGTAACCAAGTGTTGACATTCTTGTTTCTAACTAAAATTACCATCATGTTGTTGACAACCTTCGTCTCAGGTGTATGGAACGGCGCTACTCCATTCCCTGATTGCTCCACTTTACCATTGATCCTTACCTTATAATGCTGAGCGTTAAGCAAGGCGGCATCAATACCATTTTTTAAGTCTTTGCTATGACTTGACCAGGGATTGAACCCTGGTTTCTCGGACTATCGGCGAATTCTCTACTCACTAGACTAATAGCCCGGTTACACTCAAACCATTTGTCCAAACCGCATCGCTTTTCGTACAGGTAAAAAGAGGCCCCGCATCCTGTTGGGGTTGAACCCCTGGGCCTAGTGTTCAAGAAATCAGTTTCAGAGTTCAAACTAAAACAAAAAATTACTAAAATGCCAAAACACAATACAAATAGCGACATTCAACGTTTGGACTTTAAATAGAATAGGCCAACTTCCGGAGCTGATAGCTTCTGCGATCGATCATATCATGGACATAATATGCATACAAGAACACAGATACATTCATAGCGAAGATATTAAATACCATGATAGCGGCAATGGATTGACGTTTGTCTCGGCATCTGCTAGGAAAAACTCAGTCAACGCAGTGATAGAAGGTGTGGGTATGCTTATAGGACCACAGGCCCTAAAATCACTTAATAACATCGAGAAAATACAACCTAGGATAACGGTAGCTACGTTTAACGGTAACCCCAGCGCAACAATCAACTCTACCAATGTTAGTGAAGAAGCGCACCTAATCGACTTCTATAACGAGCTATCCTCCCTAGTTTGGAGCATCCCGAAACACAACGTTATCATCATTGGTGGAGACATTAATGACCAAATCGGTAAAATCGTAAACCCAAATTCAGTTTACGCAACTCGTCAAGCACAAATGGGGACATCTAACAGATTTCATGCTAGAAAATAGATTCACATGCTTCAATTCTAAGTTTCAGAAAAGTAATGGAAAACTATTAACCTACACCTACGCAAATAATACTAAAGCACAAATAGATTACGTCTTTATAAACAAGAAATGGAATAATAGCGCATTGAATTGCGAGGCATATTCTTCTTTCGAAGCTGTGTCCTCAAATCGCCGAATTGCCACAGCAAATATACGACTGAACCTACGTAGGAATGCGGCCCGAACAACAACAACCATACACAATGAATGATCCCTGCTTAACAAATGATATATTAGAGATAAATATACGTTAATACTAAGAAACAAATTCGATGCATTTCAGAAGATATCAGAAACACCTACTCCAAATAAGGAATATGAGAACTTCGTCACTGCCCATTTAGAAGCGGCAGCAGAATGCATACCGACTAAACAAAGAGTTAAACATAAAGTCCCATGGGAGATATTAGCAGTTAGAAAAAAGAATGCTGACGTATAAACCACTTCCCAATGCAAAAGGAGGAACCCAACCAATATCAATGCTCAGAAACTTAAGAAGGGGCAAAATGAATTAACTAATATATGCCTAAAAGAACAAACAGAATGCATCCCAAATCATATTAATAAGATTAGAGACTCGGTTGAATATAGTCATTCTAGGAGAGCATGGCAGACGTTAAACAAAGTGAGCAGAAGGAAGAGTACAGCGAAATCTAAACTGAAAGCTACCATCCAAGAAGAACGAATACAGCTGTGGAAACAATATTTCAAAAATTTACTCGGAAAACCTCCAAAAGTTACACATGAAACAATCGGGAAAATTATTAGTAATCAACTAAACATCAAACTAGGACATTTACGCTAGAACTCGACTCGGTTCTAAGAAAAATTAAAAATAGGAAAGCAGCAGGGGTTGATGAAATACCCCCAGAAGTATGGAAGACCAGGGAATTCGACGATATACTGCTCCGACACTGTAACTAAAACACAATAGACAGATGGACAAACCGATGCATCCTCCCATTCACTAAAAAGGGTGACTTCAGAAAAGCCGTGAACCCCCCTTTCATCAATAGTGGCCAAGACCTACAATGTTCCACTACGCAACCACAAAGAACACAAAATTGAGAAGATACTGAGGAAAAACCAAAATGGCTTTCGGAGAAATCGATCAACGACATCACAAATTTTGACTATCCGTCGAATTCTAGTGGGTGTACGTGCAAAAATCCTTGAGGCAACAATATTATTCGTCGACTTCTCAAAGGCTTTTCGACTCCATACATAGTGGAAAGATGGAGCAAATACTTCTCGCCTACGGCCTCCCCAATGAAACCGTCGCAGCTATAATTATGCTATATAAAAAAAACACGAAAGTGAAAGTGTGCTCAGTGGATGGAGACAGAGATTACTTCGATATTGTTGCAGGTGCGCTACAAGAAGACACATCAGTCCTACACCAGTTTATAATATGCCAAAACTACGTGCTTAGAACTTCTACTGATTTAATGAAAGAAAATGGTTTCAAGCTGGCAAAGGAAAGAAACAGACGATACCCCTCACAAACAATTACGGACGTGGACTATGCCGATGTCATAGCGCTTCAGGTAAATACACCCGCCCAAGCCGAATCGTTGCTACATAGTTTGGAATGAGCAGTGCTGGCATAGGCCTCCATATCAACGCAGACAAGACAGAATTCTTGTTTTTTAATCAAAGAGGTGACATCTCTACACTAAACGGTGGGCCTTTGAAACTAGTGGACAAGTTCACCTACCTAGGAAGCAGTGTCTCATCAACCGAGAAAGATATCAACATACGACTAGCAAAAGAATAGACAGCTACCGATTGACTATCGATCATATAGAAGTCAGACCTAACTGATAAAATGAAACTCAGTTTTTTTTCCATGCTGCGGTCCTGCCGATACTGCTATAGGGATTCACTACATGGACGCTAACTAAAAGTTTGGAGAAAAAGCTTGACGGCAATTAAGCCAGAATGCTACGAGCAATATTGAACAAGTCCTGGGGGTAACATTCCACAAAACAGCAGC
>OY757911.1:72210015-72262515 GCA_963585895.1 Sepioteuthis lessoniana | reverse complement strand
TATGTTTTACGTGTCCATATATATATTTTTTTATCTTTTAAATGTTACTTGAAACTATTTTGCGATATGAGAATACAGTGATAATTTGATAATGAATTTCTTAGCCAAAAATATCAAAATGAGGTTAGTATGTATTTAAAAAGTGGAGTTCGTGTCCAACGATGTGGGGAAGAAGATCTGTTTGAACATATATTAGGTAATAAATGAAAACCTGTTTGAGCATGCTTCATATTATTTTGCCGTGTCAGAATTGTGTAATCACATTAGTTTTGCGTGTGACGCCCATCTTAAGAATAAAGTAGCAGTTAATCATAGAATTTTGTCATTAGAACGTTGGGAGCAAATCTAAATTCACTGATGTCTAAAAACAATTCATAGCGATGATTTTATGAATGTGAAAAATGTCCACCTGTGAGTTGGATGTGCTAAAGGCAGCTATTGTGCAAAATGAGAGTGTTTGATAAGACCCAAATTGCATTACAGTCTGAAGAAAGAAGTTGGGAATTTACAGTGGTTGTGCACTTTTTGTAGAGCTCTGATTTAGCGCAACTAAACTTCTAGTTTTTCCTGAGATTATAAGAAACGATAAAAGGTTGACTTTTTTTTTTTTCATTCGATTCTAGGAGAGTACCTGTAGTGTAGATGCGAGCGTGCTTGAGTGCGAAATTGTAGTGCGTGAGTTCAAGCTTCAGTCGTGCAATTACGTTTTCTTTCGGACAAATATCCTTAGGAAATGTATTGATCTCATAATATCTCCAGCAACAGGTTAGATAATTATTGTGGCCCCGAAAAAGGTCACTAATGAAAATGCAGACACGGATATTAGGTAAACAGATTATATTGCACAAGAAAGATAGAGTTACATTGAAAAAGTAATCAGTCTCGTACTGTTTGGGATAACTTCGGTATTGCTCGGCTGGCAGTGAAATCTCTCAGTACTAATGAAGATGAGAAGAGTCCATTATTGTGAGATGGGTAAGGCTCCCATAACAATAATACCACTATTGTTCTTGTACATGGATGGATATGGAATTAAATAATTTGCGAAAGTTTATGACATTAATAAAAACAAAAAAATCATTCGATATCGAAGTTTGAACTGATGGACTCAATCTAATAAAAAACGAACTAGAAACTTTTGATACAGGTACGTGAAAAAAAAAGAAAAGAAAAAAGGTATGTGAAAATATGAAGCCTATGCTGAAAAATCATCATCATCATATCGTGCTGGCAGCACGGATATCCCTGACCCTCTCTTGCCACTCCTCCCTATCGTTCATCGCCCTAGGCAGGTCTTCAGGACAACAACCTGTATCCTCACATAGCTGCTGAATGTACGTTCGTGCTGGTCATCCTGCTTTTGCGCGGCCATGTGTGGGGATCCATAAGAGTACATCTCTTATGAGTTCATCTCTGCTTCTCCAGCAATGTCCTGCATGTCTAGTTCGCCTAACTTGAATAGTTTTCGTGATAGGGGGCAGGTGGCCGTACAGTTGGTGTCTTGTGGGGTGTTGCTGCCAGGACTTGTTCAGGATTGCACGCAGCCCACACTCAAACCACTTACACAAACCGCATCGCTCTTCGCGCGGGTAAAAAAGGGGCGCGTCCTGCTGAGGTTGGAGCCCTGGCCTCGGTGTTCGAAAAATCAGCTACAGAGCTCAAACAATGCTGAAGAATAAACGTGTATTTTAATAGGCAAATAAAGATCATTCATTTTGATGGCACTTTCATTTGTTTACCAAAACTTAAGAACTCAAATGATGATCAAAATTTGTATTTTGATTTCTTCTCTGGAAACGCTTTAGTTTCCATTTGTTAAGATAAAAAAAAACCTACCATACTTAAAGAAAATTTTCCATTTTTTAAATGATCATTTTTATTCAGTTATTAAAATATTTCCCCTTTTCTCTCGCCTTAATCATTAAAAGAAAAATTCCAGTTTATTTTTTATTTGATGAGTACTTCAAAAGATTTTTTGATATCTTAAAACAATTAAACTTCTAACCATACAAGGAACGTTCCACGAAGAGTAACAGAAGATGGTAGGAAATTAACAACAATAAAACAAGTCGCATGTAGAAGTACTTCCTATCCATAATAGTTTGTTGCGTAGCATTTGCAACAAAAGGATGGCTTTTACCACACAGCAATAACATATTCCTAGAAAGACTTTGGTTTTAATAAATATGTTTCCGGAGAAAAATACAGAAAATGACATGACACATTTAAATGCACCATTCAAACAAGCCAGTTGCTCACAGCAGGATTCTAGATTAACATTCTGTCGAGGTTTTATCAGTGCTTATAAAGTAATTTATCAGTTAATTTCAGCAAACATACATTTTCAAGGAGTATATTTTTTATCCGGATTAAAATTTTAATGCGGTTCTGGATCTAACCAAGATTTTCTTCGTTTTTGATTCTCAAAATGAATTAATTGTTCTTCATCAATAACTAAATTCTGGTATAATGGTTATCATCGTAGGAAATAGACTCGAAATCTGATTTCAAATCCAAATTTGGCATTTCACTTTGCATTTATACCATCGGGAAGGACATATATCCATCTATTTTCACACCACCTCGCTATATATAGATAGAAGGACAGACTGGGATCTTTGGCAATGGCAATGCAACCAGTCTAGGAGAGGCAAACCTGAATTCAAACCAGCTTTTTTCTACCTAAATATTGACCTTCTGTGACATTCAACCCGTAGCAGAAAAGTTGGGTAAATACAAATTTAACATGTCGAACAAGATATATATATATATATATATATATATATATAATTCATCGAATTTACACTGCGGCACCTGGGTTTCATGGAGTTTTTTTTTTATACAACAATCATCAGGCAGTTAACTTCTTAACTGCCCGACGATTGTTGTTTTGAAAAATACTCCATGAAACTCTCGGGTCGCAGTCTAAATTCCATGAATATATATATATATATATATATATATATATATATATATATATATATAATTATATAATAGCTCTATCCTAGATATTGAGCACTCTCCATGTTATATTGCACTTGGTTCGACAAAAACCTGCAAAGTGATTTAGTGACAATCAACACTGATAATACATATATATATATATATAGAGAGAGAGAGTGAGATAGACAGACAGACAGACAGAGAGGGAGAGGTTAAATATTGACTGATATTCATTTCAGTAACATCACTAAGTATTCCCATGTAAAGTGACTGATGTCGATGCACTTGTGGAGGCGCTTGTGTAGTACTGGTTATCATCGTAGGTAATGGGCACGGTGATCCGAGTTCAAATTCTGGAGGAGGCTGTCTGCATTTCACATAGCGCCAATACCCTTGAGAAAGATATGAATCCAAATATTCTCACACGCCAGCTCAAAGTAAGAAGTAGGGCAGACAGGGCTGTTTAACCTTGTAATGACATCCATTCAAGCAGAAGAAAAGCTCTGTGAAACATCCTGATCATGTGTAGTGGTTGCTGCTGCTGCTGTTTCTAAAAATAAAAATACCTTAAAATTCCTTTAGCTAACGTGGTCCGCTTGGTGGACGAGTGGTTTGAAACACAGTCTAACGTAAAATTGGACGGGTTTCGATCCCGGCTTCGAGCGTCCTACGTGTCTAGCCACACTGAAGAGTTCTGATAGAACGAAACAGTCTGTCTGTGGATGACTATATATATTGTGATTTAAAAATCAGTTTTCAATTTAGTGATAGTGTTACACTCGATGACAAAAATATTATCATAGTTTTACCAGGGCTAGTGGGTAGAGTCTTCGCCAATGGTCCAGGAGTCCTGGGTTTAATCCCAGGTCGCGTCATACCAAATACTTTTAAAACAGTACTTGACACCTCCTTGCTTAACACTCAGCAACATAAGGTACGTATCAAAGGTAAAATGGAGCAAGACAGGGAAAGGAGTACCGCCCTCTCCTACACTTTGGTGTAGTAGCTATTGAAAAGGGAGCCTTCTGGTTGCCCTCAACTATAGTTGCCAACTTTTCTTTTACTTTTTACTGTATTCTAATTACACAGTTGCAAGCATACAGTAGTTATTTTGGTTTGGTTTTATCAACGGTTTTTGGTTATTCAATACGAAATCCTGTTTTTATAAATAAATAAATCGTAATTTGTAAAGACATTTTGTTGATACACACAATTAAATGATCAAACAGTTTTATTTCAAACGTTTCAATTTAGCATAAGTTCCTGTATTGTTATGTATCACTTAAATTCAATTAAACATCAGTCGTTTGTTTGCTCACCGTTAAATGATCAAACATTTCTATTTCAAACAAGTCAACATGGGTTTAAACTCAGTTTAAATATCAAATAGTTATATTTGACCCATAGAGAGAACCCAGTCAGGTGCTACCACACCGGGCCAAAGTGGACCTGGGAGCAATGGAAATTAAGGGGTACTCCGTCTGCATCTACTTTTTATGCAAGTCAGCTGGGGCTGTAGAATACAGCGATTGCACCTCTGCAGAGGGGTAAGAACCCCTTCCCAACAAGTGTCCTGGATTTGACACTAAACAATCTGATGGTGAAGTTCTAGATATGCTGGAGCTTTGGGTAATGCAGAGTACCCCTTTATTGTCCTCGATCCCAGGTCCACTCTCGCCCAGAGTGGTAGCACCTGATAGGGTCGTATCTATGGGTTAAATAGAACTAAAGTGCGTACTTATTATGCTAAACTGAACTGCTTGAAATAGAACTGTTTTGACATTTCAACTGCGTACTTATGCTATATGGAATTGTTTGAAATAGAACTGATTTGACATTGAAATTGTAATTATGCAAAACTGAATTGTTTGAAGTAGAACTGTTTTTGACATTTAACTAATTGTAAACAAAAACTATAATTATACTAAACTGTATTGTTTAAAATTTAATTCGGCTTTAAATCATCCGAAAACGCTTCAAACACTATAAAACAAAACAAGCAACCAACCAACCAAAAATATGTTATTTATAATTTACAGCGATATTAAGGGAATTTCTTCAAAAAATATTAATAACTATTACTGAATTTATGTACCACTTTATATCAAAGGACTCCATTTATTACCAATTTTTACAGACAAAGGTTACGGTCGGAATATATGTGAGATCGCCTCTCTTCTTAATTAAATCCGGTACGTTTAATCTTTAGTTTGGTTTTATGATATATAAACCATTGTAGGTTATTTAATGCCAAATCCAGTTCATTCATATATATTAGATATATATGATTTGAAATCTTCGTTAACATAGCTCCAAGTATTGCTATGTATCCCTAACAATTTAATTAAACATCATTCATTTGTTTACTCAGAGTTAAATGATCAAACTGTTCTATTTCAAATAACTCAATTTAACATAAGTCAACAGAGTTAGATGGTTCGATCTAATACTATTTGTCATTAACAATTCAATTAAACATCAATCTTTTTTTTATTTACAGTTAAATAACCAAACAGTTCTATTTCCAACAAATCAATTAAACCTAATCTATTCTTTTACATTCACTTTAAATGACAAACCGTTCTATTTGACCCCTAGATAAGATCTTCTGTGTCTGAGTGGACCTGGGAGCAATGGTACTGAAGGGCTATTCCGTATTCCCCAAAGCTTTAACATTACTTCAGTCTCACTACGAGATTGTTTAATGTCTTAACCCTCTATAGAGATGCATATGGTGTATTCTACAGCCCCAACCGATAGGGCCACCAGGACACTCGTTATGAAGGTCTCACCCCTCTGCAGAGATGCAGTTGGTGTATTGTACAGCCCCAACCGACAGGGCCACCAGGACACTCGTTATGAAGGTGTCACCCCTCTGCAGGGATGCAGTTGGTGTGTTGTACAGCCCCAACCGACAGGGCCACCAGGACACTCGTTATGAAGGTCTCACCCCTCTGCAGAGATGCAGTTAGTGTATTGTACAGCCCCAACCGACTGGGCCATCTGGAAACTCGTTGTAAAGTTCTTACCACTCTACAGAGATGCAGCTGGTGTATTCTACAGCCTCAGCAGACTGGGCTGGATTAATCTTTGATATTACAGCGATCTATGTGCATTTTCCTTCAGAATTTATTCCACTTCATTAGTTCTAAAGTCTTACAGAGACATCTTAATCAATGAACACATATTTTTTTCTTGACTTTACAAGCTATTTTATACATTTTCTGGCACCGACGGTTTTATAACCATAAACTTCAATGTTTTGTTAAACAATTTTCGCTTCACTCCTGTCGCATTAGATATAAAGAGTTAGCAGTAAATAAAAACATTTCATATTCGTCCGCACCAGAAAGTGATCTGAACATTTTCATCGTTTTCTTGACAGAACCAGCAATGTACTTAAGCCAATCCATTCTTCAGCTGTCTTCCGACAATAAAATATCATGTATTATACAAAGTTTCAGCTGAACTATTTTTCAGACTTTTTCATATCTATCATCCAGGAAAAAAGTTGTTTTTCTCATGGATAGACATCTAGTG
Source organism: Sepioteuthis lessoniana (assembly GCA_963585895.1). NCBI lineage: Eukaryota > Metazoa > Mollusca > Cephalopoda > Myopsida > Loliginidae > Sepioteuthis > Sepioteuthis lessoniana. Next base: position 72,256,032 of record OY757911.1, on the reverse strand, counting down.
ATGACTGTAGAATGCATCAGCGGAAAACTTGTTCTTAAAAAAACATATAGCTAATTTTACAATCTTCACGAACTTCAATTATATTCTGAAGAACTTAAAACCTACAAGAGGAATAAGTTGAAGATACATAGTAGGACTGGTGTATGAATTGGTAATTTTCAAAAAATTCGAAGTGAATTTAAATGAAAAAACGTCTTAAAAAATTACATTCGGAAATTTTTTAATCTGTAGTTCAAAAATGATAAAATTTAATCTTTATATTGGAGGTTGTATTTTTTTCACTTGCGTGTTGTAATAATCAGTATAAAGGAATTTACTTTCATGTTTGTTGGTATTTTGTTTCATGTCATTTCTCGACGTTGTTGATCTTTGGAAATCACAACACCTTAATTCTAATCTTTCAAATATCTAATTAATACAGTTTTAACTATTATATTTTTGATCTGTACGAAATCTAATAATTGTAAAATACAGGGTGTCTACAAATGGATGTAACCCATTAACATGATAATGATTTCTTACTGAGAGAAGTGGTAAAAAATGTATCCTTAGAGCTACTGACGTAAAAACCACGTTTTTTTCTTATTGTTACTCTATCAGCTTCCAGGATATCCAATCTTTTTTTAGGTTTCTTATCTCAGTAATAAATCATTATCATATTAACAGCTTGCATCAATTTTGAAACAGTTTGAATGATTTTGCCTCCAAATAAGTAGTGACGCAAAATATTTTTCCTCTCTTGTCCAAAGCATTGTGATCGATTATTAACAGTTGTTATAGAATACTATTTTTACATCTCAAACAACTAAAAACACAATATTATTAGTTGTAGAGTCCGGAGCAGTCACATGGGTCTAATATATATTGAGACACCGGGTAATTTCTAGCAATTAGAATGCGGACTGGTGACTCTTATTTTCATATGGATGCAAGTTCTAATCTTTTCTCTAAAATGTTTCTTGTACTAGTAGATGAATCAAAGGAGACATCACCTTGAAATATTGATGGCAGAACATTTTCAAAATGTTCCGTATTTCTGGCGTGTTTTTTTTTGTGCTTTTAATTCAGAGATCCCCTACGTATTTTGAACTGATCGGCCTGTGAGTATATTTCCTAGAGGTGATTGATAGTCTGTAGAAATAGCAATTTTTTTTCTAGATTCTTTCTATTTCTTTGATGTAGACTATTTCATGTTCTTTCTTAAACAAGATGGTTACTTTGTTGATTACGCTGAGATGGTGTCCGTTTCCACGCAACGTAATTGAACGGTTTACAGAAAATTAAATAAATAAATAAGTTATGCTGACAGTCGTCACCGAAAAACAAGGCCAAGGCACTCGTGTTATTTAAAAATGACTAGGGATGACTAGAGGTCCAAGGATCGATTGCGTATATACGAACGAAAATGGATATGTTTCTGCTCCCCAAATGGCTTGGGGAAGTGAGGGGATGCCTTTCAGGAGTTGATGGCAAGAAGTGATAAGTAAAGACGTCAGCAAAAACACGATCCATGAAGATGTAAGGAGTTTACGAGCCCAAAGTTGGGGGTGCATTCCGAATGAGGGGTGGGGGCATAGTACGCAACCAAGTGGACAAGCATGTTAGAACCAGGAAAAATTCAAGGTCTGCGTACGCTTATTTTTTCTCAATAGAATATGTTGCTTATAATTGTATAAAAGAAGCGGTCGAATCATGTTTCCATACTCCCTTTCTTCTTCCCGGCAACTGCTTGCTACCAAGTGGTAAATAAACTTCGGTGTATATTTACCAGAGTTTCGTGTTCCTCAATTTGTAAATGTCTTTTTGATACCACAATGGTACAATAAATGTATTTTTGGTGCCATGAGCAGTCAATGTCCTCATGGCGTCGTTAGTCCGAAGTACTGTGAGTCATATAAATACAAAGTGGGAAACAGAAGAAGAAAAGAAAAATAAACTGATAAAAAACCTACGGAAAAAGAAGACAAAATAAACAAGGGGACACAGAGAGAAGAGAAAAAAAAAGAAAAAGAAAGACGAAGTAAAAAGATATCAAACGAGAAAGAAAGAAATAAAGAAAGAAAGAAAGAAAGAAAGAAACTGAGGAAAACCAACCGAAATAAAAGACAAATAAAGAAAGACGAAGTAAAAAGATAGACGAAAAAGAAAGTGATAAGAAAACTCAGAAGAATAAAGAAAAAGTAAGATAGAAAAGACACAGTAGGAAGAAGAGAGAAGAAAAAGAGATAAAGGTGGTTTGATAAGAAAAAATGAGAAATATTTAGACAGTCGGACGATTATGAAATATAATGTAAACAATCCGTGTGTTTGTAGGAGAGATAAAAAGTATGAAAAATAAAAATATGAACATGAAACCGTGACAAGATGGGGATAAGAAACAACAGAAGAAAAGTAAAAAGCAACAAACACGAGGAAGCAACATGAAAGGAAAAAACAGAAGAAGAAAAATAATAGAGCACGTCTTGAAAAAAAAGAAACAGAAAAACTGGACGGAAAGAAAAAATACAAGACCATGTGTTGAAGAAAAGATAAAAAAACCTAACAGAATGAAAGAAAGAAATACAAGACGACGTGTCGAAAAAAAGAACAGAAGGAAAAGGAAAAAATACAAGACCACGTGTTGAAAGACAGATTTTAAAAAAGAACACAACGAAAAGAAAGAAATACAAGACCATGCGTTTTAGAAGGATAGCAAAAAACAGGAAAGGAAAAAAGAAGGAAAAACCTAAGACACCACCAATTAGATTTAGGTAAGTGTCCCTCTATGCTTCTTATTTTTTTCCTTAGTTAATTCAAGCTCTGTAGTCCATACCTGTTATTTGAAATAAGAAAGCTAAATAAAGGAAGAAGTAGAAGGGAAAATTTTGAACGACAAAGGAAAAAGTTGGAAATGTAATTTTTTTTAGGACACCTTACTGTATTTTTCGTTCAGTCTAGACTGATTTTGAGCCTGACTGTCCCAGATTTCATCCACGTTATGTTGGGGATTGTTTTTGACATAGGGTAATGAGGTGGTTTTATTAAGAAAACCCACCGTTTCATATTTGAAAAACTCGATGTGAAAAGTGTCTCACAGAAAATGAGCACGACAATGGTTTTCATAAGGCTTTGGAGCCTACATTTTTCGAGTTCAGACGAAGTAAAGAGATAAATTACGCCAATTTCGCTTGTTTAAAAGAAGTGGGGTTTTTATGAGAGGAGTTCTACTGGCGAGTGATTTCTCAGGGTTTTTTTTTTTTTTTTGTTCTCGGGTGATATCTTGGACTTGTGCTTTGGCAATGAGATGAAAAGATTTAGGAGAGAAGAGACGTCAGTACTGACAGGGAAGATTGCCCACAAAAATTTCCGATGGATTGGTGAGTAGATAGAGTTATCGAGGAGAAAGAGAAGAAAAAAACGATTAAAAAACTCCTTCCCCTGGAGGTGGGCCAAGATTTGTGTTTATGCGGATAACTGTTTGAGGGTATTATAAACTTAAAGCACGAATATGGGAACTTGAAGAAACGGAGGAGGAAAAACGGACTGGAAAGCGGTAGATTTGTTTGTTTGGGCTTTATGGCATATCACCCTTTCTAGGTTATTTAATGCCAAATCCATTTTTATACAGTTCTATTTCAAACAATTCAATTTAGCATAAGTAAGCAGTTTCATTGTCAAAAAATATCTATTTCAAGCTATAAAGTTTATTCAAACCGTTCTAATTCAAAGAATTTAATTTAGTATAAGTATATATTTTGTATACAACCAATCCAATGTCAAAACAGTTCTATTTCAAACAATTCAGTTAAGCAGAAATACGCAATTTACACATCAAAAAGTTCTATTTCAAGCAATTCAGTTTATCATAAATACGCAGTTTAGTTCTAATTGACCCATAGATTGGATCCTATCAGGTGCTACCACTCCAGGCCAGAGTTGACTTGGGACAGACGACATTGATGGGGTATTACTGTGGTCCTATGCTAGTCATTGTGCCCAATGTGGTGTGAATACTAAGCACAGTACTTGTAGTGGTTGTTGCGTTCGTGAATACCAATATAAGAAGAAGAAAGAATATCGAGTGAGGAAGAGTGACGATGAGGTGCAGTTAGTATGACACTAATGTCTCTAAAATCTGGAACTTTGAATTTTTATGAAGTCTGCAGGTTATTCGGAGTGCTTCAGGTCTAGAATGGAAGGGATGCTTCTTTGAAACTCTTAATTTTCTTCTTGGTCTCTTTTCTTATCCTCCACGATGATTCGGTTTACCATCTTGTTTTTATAAATCACAATTTAGACTAAAAAGGTTTTGATTGGTTGTCCAATGAGAAACGATTAGGAGTCCCATTGGTCAGCCAATACTAGTTCAGGGATATATCTTACAGGGATAGGGAAACCCTTTTTAGATGCTTTGATCAATGGGAACAGGTTTAGAGCAATGGGATAGAACTAAAATTTCCCGGTCTCACTTAATTGGATGAGCCATCCCCAGGTCACCTTTATTTAAGGTGGAGCAAAATTAAATCTCAGTTTTGATATTGACCTTTAAGATAACGACTAGAAAAATATGTTTTACGCAATGGTCCGTTTCATCATTATGATCGATGGAGTTAGATGACAACCAAAAATTCAACAAATTCACTGACCTTTAAAATAAAAAAAAAACAATTGTCTTGCACTTAACTGACCTTTAGGAACAATCAACCAGGTTTTTAGTTCAATTTAAGACGTGAACAAAAAGATCCTTATTTAAGGATCTTTTTGTTTTTGAGATATATACATTAATTTTCATAAATTTCATTAATTTTAATTTTTACATATTAATTACGTATTTAGCACTACGTCGTGTCACACCCCACATTCTGCAAAACTCCTGTATTACTGGAACCTCACGATCAGATTGTTTAGTGTCATATCCAGGTCACTATTTGATGGGAGGTAACCCCTCTGCAGATGTACATTCGATGTATTCTGCAACCCCAACCGACTGGGTTAGTAAGAGGTTGAAAAAGAAATAAAAGTAAGAGGAAGTAATATACGAGCACAAAAAGAGAGAGAGAGAGAGAAGAAAAATATTCAGCGAAGTTAGAAAGATATTGAAAAAAAGAAAAAGAAAAGAAAACGTGGTTTGGAAAAAAAAGGAAAACTTTATTAACTTTGAAAACAGGAGAGAGAGAAAAAAGAATAAACATTAATGAACTGTGAAATATTTAACGTGTTGCACGTCCATTTGTTTATTTTGTTCTTTTGAATTGTATATTTTGCCTTGTTTTCTTGTATTTTTTTCAATGTATTCTCGTGGTCGTCGTAGAAAAATGGCGCAAGTATTGTGTAGGTAGGAAAACAGAGACAAACCCAGATTAAAAACAAAGGATAAAGGGTTAAATAATTACGGGTATTGGTGAGCCAACAATGCTAGGAACTTGGTTTTAAAAATGGTTACGGCTAAAAATTTTAGAATTGTGTTAGGAAGATTTATAAAGTAATTGAACAGCTCACAGAAAATTGAATGAATAAATAAATGAATCGATAAATAAGTAAAGCCGAATAACAACGCCGAGGCACTTGTGGTCATTAAAAAGGACATTGGAGGACGAGAGGTACAAGGATCGTTTGCGCATGTGCAAGCGGAAACAGATATATTTCTGCTCCCCACACAACAGGCGCAAGTGAAAGGACACCTTTCAGGAATTGACGGTGTAAAGTGATAAGGAAAAGACGTCAGGAGAACCGGAGCCACGAATATAAAAGGAGAAGAATGTTTACGAGCCCCAAGTTGGTGGTGTGTTGTAAAGGGGGAGGTTATAATACGCGACCCAATTGACAAATATGTTAGTACCAGGAAAAAATTCAAGGTCCGTGTCTGCTTATCTTTCCCTCACTAGGATATGTTGCTTATAATTGTCTAGTAGATGTGTTTGTCTCATGTTTCCATAATACCATTCTTTCTCCCGGTGATTGCAAACTACATAGTGGTAAATAAACTGTGGTGTATGTTTAACAGAATTACGCGTTCATCAATTTGTTACCACCGCAAGGTCACAACGCGGTCGAAAATGTCTATTTGGTACCAGAATGGTACATCTGTTCCAAAGACATTGAGGTTTTGTACTGTATTTACAGGCAGACGTGTTTCGGAAATGTATGGCACCGGAGATATTTGTTTTGCTTTTATATTATTTGAATGATATGCAAACATAACTTTTGAATGGTTTCTGTAAGATATTTTATGGTGTTTATTTAATTGTGGGAAATATTTATCTATTAGTTTGAAATGTTCTGCCTATATTTGACTTAATTTTTGTCATGTGCGATAAATTAAAGTAAATAATATTTATGTTCTCCTAATTTTTATTATTTGACAAAGATTATAGATTAGTGTTGTTTAGAATTCATAATTCTTCTTTGTTGTTTCTTATTTTTCTTTTGCATTACTATAATAGTTTCATTGAAAGCATTAGCATGTAATCTGCAGATAATAGACTGTGTTCATTGCTTGAAGATAAAAAAGAATACTTACAAAGGGTGTTTATGCACTTTGTCTTTTTTTCAAGTTCCATACACGTCTCAACAATCGAAAAGAAAATTGCTCATGTTAACGTTTTGATTCTTGAAGAATGTTGGCGCAAATTTTATGATATAGCTGTGAAACTTTCTCATATTTTTCCTGATTTTAAGTTCAAGTTATGAGAATTACTATCATTACGACATGAGAAATAATATTTCGGGCGGAACAATATTTAACTATACAGCATAAATTCCCCTGAGGAGATTGAATGCACCCTCCACATTCAGGTTCGTTAGTTTGGAGGAAACTGTAGAAAAATAAAAACAAAAAATAATTGTAGAAAACATTCCACTCGTCAATGGAATATTTTCCTCCTGTATCAGAAAACCAATTTTGATATATTTTCAGAAGACTGGGCGATGGCCTAATGAGTAGAGTGCCGATGGTCCGGGGGACTGAGGTCAATCCCTGGTAGAGTCATACCAAAGACTAAAAAATGGTGCTTGATGCTGCCTTGTTACACACTCAGCATTATTAGGTAAGGATCAAGAGCAAAGTGGAACAATCCGGGGAATGCCTCGTTGTGGCAGCTATTGAAAAGAGAACCATCGGGTCACCCTTGACTAAGTTTGCCAACTTTATTTATCATTATTAAACATGGTTCTCTACGTATATATATATATATGTATATATATATATATATAATATATATATATATATATATATATATATAGAGAGAGAGAGAGAGAGAGAGAGACATATGCATATACGTGGTGCATTCTATAAGTTTCCAGACTTTTTTGTATAGGCATTTAACATTGTCGTAGACTCTTGAAAATTCAGTATGTTATTCTTATACATCTCATGAGATGACTGACCAATTTTTATGATTTCAGGTTCAAATGAACTGCTACAGTAGGAATTGGAATACACCCTGCTAAAGCCTAATTGTCACAGCTGGTAAATTTCAAAAATGCAATCTGGACGTGAGGAAGAACGAACGATATGCAATAAAATTCTGTTTTAAACTTGGAAAATAGGCCACAGAAACGTATGGAATGCTTCATACTGCTTTTGAAACATCTTGCATGAATCAAGCATCAGTTTTTGAGATTCAAAGAAGGCAGGGAATCTGTGGGGGATGATAAGAGATGTGGGAGGAGTAAGGAAGTCAATACACTAGAGTTGATTGGCCAAAGGCTTAGGTTTAGGCTTAGGGTTACTATGTTGAGGTTTTAACGGGGTTCAGGAAGAGATTCCGTCTGAAAGGGCCTGCACTCTTCAAATCGGGTCAGTGGCATTTCCACCAGGACAATGCACCAGTCTACAACTCCATCCTTGTCACAGACTATTTGACCAAGATGGACATCAAGACAGTTCCTCAGCCTCCCTATAGTCCAGACCTTGCTCCCTGTGACTTTTGGTTATTCCCTAAGCTCAAAAGCTGTCGTTATGTGACAATTGAGGAGATGAAAGAGGCTGTGACGAAGGTCATTGACACGCTCACACAAGAGGACTTCCATGGGGCCTTCCAGAAGTTTTTGGAGTCGTAGAACAAGTGCATTGCAGCTGGAGGAGATTACTTCGAAGGGGACTAGAGTTTCATGTGTGTACTGACAATAAAAGTGCCATACGAAGAAAGTCTGGAAACTTTGATCTTCGTACATATATATTAAGTAATATACATTGTTATTTGTAAATATATATGTATAGGCAAAATCAGTAATATATTTTTATATAATAAATGTATATTAGTTTTTATATATGTTTGATAGAATGGAAGCTTTTCTGTGACCATCGGTTACTTGGCGTCTTATTACGACAATCATCAGGCAAAGAAAGATATTGGAGAAATCGAAAAAATCGAAAAATATATTCAAAAGAAAGTTTAGATTGTGTAGTTCTCTTTGTGTATGTATGTGTGTGTAGATTATGTTTGCGTAACATTGTGTGCGGTTAGTATGTGTGTGTATGATGATACATGCGCCACGCAGCAAATTTAAGGTCTTCTCACAAATATGTGAGTCGAAATGTGTAGCGAAATTCGCGACACACAAGGTTTGACCGAATATCTTTTTTTAATTTTGTATTCGTGTGTGCGAATGTGTAATGATGATTCTAAATAAGGAACATATTATCATCATCACTGCATTACGAAAAAAATAATCTTTTGATTTGTAAGCCTAATAGACGAACATATATGGTGGATCCAAACGTAAGAACGAGAGAGGTGGAAATATTATGATGTTGAGGCGTGTTATATTGTAAAATGCTATTGAATATAATGCAATATTTGTACTTTATATTGGAATATGTTTTGTGTTAGATTTCTGTAATAATTCATAATAGCTATGTTGTGTTAATGTTATATTACGTGTACGTTATTGTAATCGACTATTGCATGTATGTAAGGAATATAGTGACTATATTGTGTTAAGACATTTCAATAATTGTTTGTATGAGCAATGTCATTTTAATGTGATTTGTGTGTGTGTGTGCGTGTGTGTGTGTGTGTGTGTGCGCGCGTGTGTGTGTGTGTGTGTGTGTGTGTGTGTGTGTGTGTGTGTGTGTGTGTGTGTGATTTTAACTAAGGGGCAAATTATAATCATCATTGCATGATTAAGATAATTGATCTTTTGATTTGACGTGTAAGTATGATAGACGAAAATGTAAAGTGGGTCTTGAATATTAGGATAATAGGTGAGGGGGAAATATCGTGGTGTGAAAACATATCATATTATAGTGTCATATATTATAGAGTATTATGCAGTACTAGTGTTATGTATTATATATATATGGTCAAGGATAAGTATTTATGCAAATGAGTATTATATAAAAAACTAATATATAATTATTTATTACTTTATAATTGCTCTAACACTGACATTAAGCACTCTCCAAATTATATTGCATTTGGTCTGCCACAAACCCACAAAGAGAGATAGTGACACCCATACACTATATATATATATATATATATATATATATATATATATATATATACATATATATATAAAGTTTTTTTTATATTTTACACTTTTTACTCATCCATCGTTGATTTAACATCACTAATATCATCCCTCATAGTCATGATGATGGTCCATTAGAAATAAAATACTATAGCATCGACTTTGTTTCTCAATAAATCTCTCCAAGTTAGACTTCCTAGTTATCAGTTTTTCTTTACATACATATACGTAGTCGGTTATATGTTGTGTATATATATATATATATATATATATATATATATATATATATATATATAATCAGTTATATATATATATAATCAGTTATATATATATATAATCAGTTATATATATATATAATCAGTTATGTATATATATATATATATATATATATATATATATATATATATATATATATATATATATATATAATCATTTTAATGTATTATCAGTCTATACATATATATGTAGGAATATTAAAAAATGACCATATATATATATATATATATATATATATATATATATATATATATATATATATATATATATTATCAGTTTTTTATGTATAATCAATTTTTAGGTCACACTGCCATCTACGTTTTCATCTTAAAAGCGAACACAGTTTTGCTTTCAGCATTAACATCTTAGCCTTTGAGCCCTCGTAATCATGTTTTGAATCGCGTATTATACTGAAAACTAGAAAACATGCTTAATCGTTTAAACCAATTATGTACTTGCCTTTATACCTCATGGCGTTCATTTTCCTTTAATTTTTTCTTTTCTTTTCTTTTCTTTTTTTAAATAAAAAACTTTAGATTTCAGAAAAAGGAATATGTCCTGATTAGAAATCAGACGGGAAAGAAAAGCCCACCTGCTGTTAACTGGAGTTGAAATGGCCAGAGTGCACGGAGGTAAAACTAAACCCGGGCGTCTTGTGTTGCATTTAACTACAGGAGAAGACTGTTGAGGGTGGGGTTGATGGGGATGGTATAAACTTAAGAGTGACTGCTGAAGAGTAAAGGGATGCAAGAAAAAAATCTCCGAAAAAATAGTCCGATAAAGAAAAAGACTAAGAAGGAGAAAGAGAAAGAGAGAGAGAGAGCGCGAGAGCTGTGGAGGGGGAAAGAAATATATACAAGGGGCGGCTGTCGTTGTAAGAATGTCAACAAAGAAGGAGGGTGACGTCGCGGGGTACAGACCCTTACTATCAGCCCGTCAGGTCTAAACAAAAGGCGGAAAGAGGGAAAGTTGGAGACGGGTGTGTTTAGGGTCAGGGTTTGGTGGACAAACAGAGAAGAAAGGCCAAGATCTATGGTAATTATCTTTTTGCACATTCACAATTGGAGCCAGCGCTGTGCACTGATGGGTCAACTAATCTGCAGAAACACAAAGGTGACTCTCGGTGAAATCGCTTATGTATTTTTACCGCCAGTGAAAAAAAAAATAATGGCGCTGACAGGAAATCTTGAACAATGTTATTGTTTCGAAAGACCCTTAGACCTTTTATAACGAATTGCCGAAAGAGAAAATCAAAAACAAGAAAAGAATGAGTTGGAAATACTGATAGAGCCGAGAGAACACAAGAAGCAAATAAAATTAACAAATAAAATAGTTAAATTTCCGAAACATCGTATCAGTATATTTGTTTATATATGTTGCACACATGTACATACATACAAACACAGAGAAACAGACACACACACACACACATATATATATATTCATTTGAATTCAACATATATATGGGAGTCCCCGAAGCGTCGTGTCTAATGTGATGGACTGTGACATCATAGTAAGCGTGTTCGAACCCTAGTCGTGCTATTACGTTCTCTTTCGGACAAATGTCCTTTGAAAAGGTATGAACCCCTTATAGCCACAAGCTATGGGTTAGATAGTGCCACAACTGTCTTTATTTTAGGATGACTTTGGCATTAAGTAAACCGCAAATGTTGGTATACCATGAAACAAAGAAACTAGAACCAGCTGAATATATAAAACATGTAACACTTACGCCGATGAATGAAACATGATGTTCGAACTAATAAACGTATGCCTTTCTACTGGGATCATCGCTTTATATATATATTTGTGTGCGCGTGTGTGTGTGTATGTATGTATGCATGTGTGTGTGTGTGTGTGTGTGTGTGTGTGTGTAATTTAAACAATTGTTAATGATTTTATTAATGATGTTTAATATACTAGATGATAAAAAGTTTAAATAGAAGTTGTTTAAATATAATGAAATTTCTAAACCATCTTTTAAACCCAACATAATATGTAAAGTTTACAGATACACACAGGAACTTACATACGCACACATGCACATGGTTTACTGTGTATTAGTCGGTGTATCAGTATATTTCCTCTAATACATTTGTGTGTTTACGCATCTATCCATATGAGTAAATAGACAAAGCGTAATTATGTGAATATATATATATATATATATATATATATATACAAACATATATATATATATATGTATGTATGTATATGAAATTATATATCCGTATTTTGTTAGTGCTTGTATATCATCGGTGTATTTCTTTATATACATGCGAATGTGCACGTGAGTGTGTGTATCTCAGCGTTTGTGTCTCCAAATCTTCGCTGGTACGTGTGTGTGTGTGTGTGTGTGTGTGTGTGTGTGTGTGTGTGTGTGTGTGTGTGTGTGTGTGTGTGTGTGTGTGTGTGTGCTTTCGTAGGCGTGTGTGTATCCGTGCCTGGCAGCACACGATTAAAAGCTACAAAAGCCGACCCGGCAGTGCTTCTCTTCTACCTTTCTAATAATCTTTAATGACTGCCAATTAGTACACGACAACGCTGTGGCTGTGAGCGGGCCCCACGATTGGCTGCTCCGATTCGCCCTAACCGGACCCACCGACTGCTCCCTCTACTCCAGTCACCCTCATAGCCACCCAGATCTTTTCATTAGGAAACTAATCAAGCAAAAGAAAAAAATGAAAAAATAAAAATAAAAAAATATGAGGATTTTTTTTTTCTTAAGCCGAATGTATAAAACTCTCTTTCTTGATACAGTTTGTCTTTTTTCCTTTATGTATTGCTTACACGCGTACTTTTTAGATCTTACTTTTTCCCTTTCTTTCTCTAATCCATTCATTTCTCTCATTAATTATCCTTCTCTCTCTCTTCCTCACCACTTCTTTTCTTTTGTCGATCTCACTCTTTCTTTCTTTCTTTCTTTCTTTCTTTCTTGCTCACTCACGCACTCACACACAGATTCTCTTTCTCTCTCTATCAATATCTTCTCTTTCCTTCTCTCACTTTCTCCAATTTTATTCCTTTATCAAATTACTTTCTATATTTGCCTTCTCCTTTAGACAGATTTTCTGTTACAAAAGTCTTTTGATGCAAATTTATTAATTTCTTTGTCATCTCACCAAAATTCAAGTTCATTTTACCATGGAAAATAGATTGAACTAAAGAATCCATCAATTCTGTATAGGATATTGATCTTTATAGATCTCACTTTCATAGATTTTTAAGAATATCAATGACATCATAGCAATTTTGGGTGGTAATTCTAAACTGGTTGCAATTATGGAGTCAAATTTACTGTCATTAGTTTTTGTTTACCAAAAGAGACGAAACAATTCCGAAAATAATGGCACTCTCTTTTGTTCCAGGAATTTGCATAAAATATTACCATTCCTCATTCAGAATTGATATTAATGTCCATTTGCTATGTTGGGAAGAGTTAAGTCAATTGGTGCTCATTCGATCAATAAGTCATTGATTAGTAATGTTGCTTCTTTTATTTCAGTCAATGCCGAAATACATACATATATATGTACAAAAGGTATATAAATCGTAAGAATATGAATATATATATATATATATATATATATATATATATATATGTGTGTGTGTGTGTGTGTGTGTGTGTATGTGTGTATATGCATATATTTGTGTGCATATAAACATATGTGAGCATGTATATGTGTATATATATGTGTGTGGGGTAAATATGTGAATGTATATATATATATATATATATATATATATATATATATATATATATATATATATATATATATATATATATATATATATATGTGTGTGTGTGTGTGTTTATTTTTTTGTGAATGTACGTATATATACATATATATATATACTAGCGTGTATATCTTGGCGTTTCCCGTATATTATAACAAATTAACACATGTAATTTAAAATTCATTTTTCTTCTGAATATAATCGGAGTATAGACGATACATTTCAAATTAAAAACATTATTAAAAAAGCATTTTACACTTAAAAATTTTTCAAGTGGATAAAAATTTATGTTTAACAACTTTTTTATCCACCGTTATTTAATTTTTTCAATCTGAAATTTTCTCAAAAAATTAAGATATTTATTAATTATTAACAAAAACATTCTTAAAAAAGCCAGACTATATTTTTTATTTGCAATATCTTTTTTAGCCTTTATCAAACTCAACGTCATAATACTTTTTTTTTGTTTTCATTTTAATTCCATAATTTTACATTTTTATATAAGTTTTTCCGTTTAAATTTGTTCCCATGGTTAAAGTTGAAATCCATTTTTTTTAAGTAGGAAAGTAAAGAAAGATTTTATTTCACAGAAAAATGTTTCTATGTTCTAAATATGACTCTTTTATTACCCAAATATATAGAAAAAAACAGCAATCTGGAAATTCAGAAACAATATTTTCAATATAATCTGATCTTTTTTAAAATTTATTATCACAATCTTTTAAAATTGCATTTTAAATCTTATCTGATTCAGATTTTTTGTAGCTGTTCATTTAAAATATAATAAAGATAAAAAATAAAAATTTTTAGTTTTGTTTTTCAGATGAAGTTTGTATAAATCGTAAATACCGAAAAGAATGTGTATATGTGGAAAGAATTTTTGATTCGAATTTTTAAAAAGAAATTGAAATAATTACTCAGAAATTTAATACTAAACGTAAAGAATCTCAAAACACTAAATTTCGTTCCAGAATATTTTATGAAATGATTTAATTGATTATAAACACAAATTACCTTTTTTGACTGTTTTGTCTTCAGAAAAAATATGCCGATTTCTGGCGGAAGTAAATTAATGTTGCAGGAAAAAAACTAACTCTGTCCTACTATTTACCCATCGCTGGAGGGAGAATAATTGGATTCATACCTTTCCCAAGGGTATTAGTGCTATGTGAAATGAAATCAGTCTCGTCCAGGATTTGAACTCGTATCGTCGTGTTCAATTCCTACGACGATAACCATTACACCACAGGCACCTCCACACTCCACTTTACCCTTAATCCTTAAGGGTAAAGCTCCACTTTACCCTTAATCCTTACTTTATGATGCGGAGTGTTAAGCAAGGCGACGTCAAGTACCATTTATTGAATCTTTGATATGACTCAATCTGATATTGAACCCCGGTCTTCCGGGCCATTGGTGAACACTCTACTCATTAGACCATTGGCCCAGTAGTAATAAGATGAAATTACTTACAGTGAGCACACAGCTTGGAATTGTTGTGTTATCTTCATTCAAAGTTTTACTAAAACAAAGTTTCTATAAATATTATCTAACTTGCTGAAATATTCCCTTTTTATGCATAAGAGATAAAGAACTTATTCGCTGCTTGTCATATTAAAGTGTTTGTCAATTAGAAAATCACAATGAATGGTTACAAACGCTAATTGCTAATATAAAATATATGCTTTTTTGCTTAGTATCAACTTTTCATTGCAGGTCATAATTTATGTAAAAAATAAACACGGAATACTATCGTCACGCAGAAGTCAGATACACAATTTATAACACAACGGTCTTCAAATGGTCGTTTATACTCCGACTAAACAACTTGGACATTTGAACCCCCATCGTTCTAACGGGTCTATGAGGGTAGTACTACGCCTTCGGACCTCATGGTAAACTCCACTACGAGGAAAAAAAAGTGACGAACATACTAAACATCGTCTTGGTTCGCTAATACAAACGGTTATTCACTGCTACACCTGTTCGTAGTGGTCAAGAAGTGAAAAAGAGATTATGAATTGAGTGGACGTTTTTGCTAGACAGAGAGAAATAAAACATCGTTTGGAGAAAGATTGAATACAAAGACGTTGATATCATCTTTCTCGTTTTCTGTAGTTGTTCTCGTAAGTGCTTGCTCAGCGTTCTGCCTTCACAGCTTTGTAGTGGATGTGAAACCCCTTTGTGGAGTTCACCAAAAAATGAAGGCTGTGATTTTCGCCCGTCTTCACATCGACGCCTCTGGTATCTCTTCCCCAACTGACTCTTATCCTCTTTTCCATCTCGCGTCAGCTCTTCAAACGGCTTTTATGTTTGAGTTTTTTCCAGCCAATCAGAACCAGTTGCCGATTTGCTGCTGATATGTTTCTATTTATAACAAGGGCGTCAGCTGCTATCCCTGCCTAGACTTTCGCATTAATGTCTCTCATATAACCTCTCTCTCTCTCTCTCTCTCTCTCTCTCTCTCTCTCTCTCTCTCTCTGTTTATCTCGATTATCTTTCTCATATATGTTCCTTTCCTTTTCACCGTCCTGTGGTCGACCAGTTTTCAGCAAGGAAACATATTAGTACTAAACAATCACCCAGCGTCCCTAATTATATTACAAATCATCGAACATAATAAAGCTGATTTAAGATATCCTCCGTATTATAGGGTTCGTCAATGTAAACTTATCTATTACAACGCTGAGTATCATTCAGCCAAAAAATTCCCAGCATTAAATATCCATTTCTGACATATTTGATCACTCACTGTGCCATTTTAATAAATTGTTTGAAACGCATTTTTAACTTTTTCAAAATGAAAATAAATCCCAATATACCAAAAATGTTATAGATTCTTTTATGGTGTGATTATTGAAATTATTAAACAAAAATATTCTAACTTTGAAAATGACTTTTGAGAATTCCTGCTAACATTGCAGCTGTCGAAATACAATAATATGTTATCATTTTGATTAAAGTTAATTAACAAACCTTTATTTATAATTTGGTTCCCAAGTTTATTAATAAGTTAATAATTCAGGCCAATTATCTACATGAGTTCCTAAACGGTCTTTCATAGGAAGCAGAACACTTATTGTATCCTGTAAGAAAAATTAACAAAGTCCTTAAAAGTGGTTTTCTACATATTCTTTTAGTACTCCGTAAATGTAAGTACTTTTGTTCAAAATGCAAACATTCTCAACGCTTGTTTAAATCTAAGTCTCTTCTTATCCTGGCTGTAAATCAAACGATTTCAGACTTCGGTTGGATGGTGACGTTGAAATGACATGACACAACATATATAAAGACAGCACTATAATCAACTGTTTGGCCAACTAAATAAAAAGGAATGGTAATGTGTGTTATTCAGGAATCAAGTGAGATACTACCGTGGTGTAATGGTTATCCTCGCAGGAAATGGACTCGGCGACGCGAGTTCAAATCCTGGACGAGACCGATTGCATTTCACATAGCACTAATACCCTTAAGAAAGGTATGAATCCAATTATTCTCCCTCCAGCTATGGGTAACTAGTAGGAAAGACTAGTTTCTTTAGCCTTGGTAAAGCAACTAGTCTAGGAGACGGAAAACTCTGAATTCAAACCTGTTAAACTCCGCTTAAAACATTGACCTTGTGTCATATCCTGTCCGAGCGGAGGGATTAATAAAGTGCGTTCGACAGGGGATGGAAGTAGCGGGTCACTAAATAATTCAAATAAAGGTTGTGCTAATTAACATGGAACACATAAGACGAAAGGACATTAGTCGAATGAAGATATGTAGTACGGATTTCAACGAGAAAGACTTTCGAGAGATGGCTTGACCAGCGATGTACGGATAGTAATAATCTTTTTGTTTGACTTATTATCTGTTAATGTTATTTCGGTTAAAAGAAATACTTATGCTTTTGTTTAGTTGTCTGTCAGTTAATTTCTCTTCTTTTTATGCACATGTGTGCGTTACAAAAGTGGCGACGAGGAGGCTAAAAAATAACTACCACTTTACAAAAGTATGGCAACGGATGCAATATAAAGTTGTTGATTTTTAAGTTAAGGGGGTTAATTAGAAGTGACGAAATGACATGATGGAAACAATTTTTTTATCAACTCTATTATTTGTTCTTATGTTTTTCGCATCTAGCCTTTTACATTGCTATATTTGTCTCCTTTTTTCCCGAGACAGCATTCCTTATGAAGTTTTTAATGATTTTTTAAAAAATATTTGTGCTCTCCGTTTTTCTTTCCGCCATTATATTTTCCCAAGTCAGCAGATCAAATTACACTACTTTTCTTGCAAACAGGATTATGCTTTTGTATTTCTCTCAGAAAGAAAATAGATCAATTTCATAGTTCATCGGCTAATAAGATGCAACCTTTATGGTTTACATTACAATGTGTGACTATAGTCGAATTCCGAAGGCTTGCTATATGTGACGATGGTCGATTTTATAGGTTCTATTTGGTAGTCCGTTTATATCCGCTGAGTTACGTTCATATCCGCTGAGTTACTTAGGCAGTTAAATTTTTCGCTAGGTTGACATCTAATTCGACTTTCTTTTCTTTTTTTTTTTCTTCATATTTCTTATTCATGTAATCAAGCCAAATCGGCTTGGGCAGTAGAATATACCGACTGCATCTCTGGAGAGGGGTAAGACCAATCAATAAATGTCCTGGATGCGACATTAAAAAAAATCTGATGATGAGAACCTAGTAATGCTGGAGATTTGGGGAATGTGGTTTCCCCATTAATTGTCATCGCTACTTGACTCACTCTGACCCGGACTGGAAGCACCTGATAGGCCCCGATATATTGGTCAAATAGAGTTGTTTGACATGTAAACTGAGTGCAAACAAATGACTTATGCTAAATTGAATTGTTAGAACTAGAACTTTTTGATTGTTTACCATTGTGTAACCAAATGACTGATATTCAATTGAATTTTTAGTGTGTTATGTATCCTACCTAAGAATATAATGGACACGCCCCATTATTCATAAATACGTTGGGCACTATTGTGAGGTGAGTAATTATGCTGACAAAGGAGCCACCACTAACAGTGGGTACCTTCTTCACACTGCTTGCGAGTATTGTATTTTTTGTAATGTTATAGAGATTTCCATTTAATTTTAAACCTCCGTATTGGTAATTTATTATTCAGCAACCTTTTGTTAGGTTACAACATCGTGATACATTATACTTGGAACTATTTAACTATGTACAAACGAATGATTAATGTTAATTCGAATAATTAGTGTTAAAAAACAATTCTTGTAACCACTTCACTGCGAGTAAATAATTGATTGATTCTATGGACATGTCAAACTGCTGTCTGTTGTATCTTGAGCCCTGGTATTAATGAATATAACATACTATACATTCATATTTTCATTTTTCTTTTTCGTTGGGTTTTATGGTATATCAACCATTGTTGGTTATTGAATGCCAAATCCAGTTTTTACATACATATCAAATATATTATTTTTAAACATATTTTGCTGATATACACAATTAAATGATCAAACAGTTCCATTTCTTACAACTCAATTTAGCATACGTCAACAAAATCAAATAGTTTCCCGTAATTGCTTCGTATCAGGAACAATTCAATTAAACATCAGTCATTTGTTTATAAGCCGTTAAAGGATTAAGCTGCACTATTAATTTGCAGCTTAATTTAACAGAATTCCTTTGTTTGCACTCAATTTAAATGTCAAACATACCTGTTTTACCCACTGATAGGACCGTATCAGGTGCTTCCTGTCCGGGTCAGAGTGGACCAGGGAGCGATGGCTGTGAAGGGGTACGTTGCATTCCGCGAAGCTCCGGTATTACTGAAGCCTCACCATCAGACTTTTTAGTGTCATATCCAGGACACTTGCGTTGGCGCCTTAACACTCCAGTGCTGGAGCCAGTGTATTCTCCATCCCGAGCCGAGTAGGCTGACATTATTTGGGTTGTTGTTTTTTAAGAGTTGTTCTTTTGAGCACAGTCCGATCGAAAAGGAAAAGTTTCAAAGTTCCCATAGATAGTACCCTAAAGAGCACTAACACTCCACGTAAGAGTGGATTTGGGAGTAACGGTAATGAAAGAGTACTTCACATTCATCTCGAACAATAGCTTTATCATCAGCGGCTGTGAGGTGTCATAATTGGAATATATCATTATGGAGGTCTGGCTCCTCTTCTGGAAATGCAGGCAGCGTATTCGAAAGCTCACCAACAGGGAAAATGAAAACAAAATTCCTAATGTCAACCCATGTTGGATGATTTAAGGACAAAGAAAGTCTTTTTTCAAACAGTTTTATGGATTTCTGTTTCTAGTATTAATAATCATTTGTAAACAGTTTTACCTTCTTTAAATATTTATTATATCAATAATTTGTACAAATTTATATGCTTTCAAGTAGCTATTTTTATTTAATAATGGACAAAAAAATGAATAACACGATGAATAACAGATTGACAATAACTGGGAAATAAAAATGGGAAGAAAAACATCTCTATGTGCGTTTTAAACGACTAATAAACAACATCGCACACGACAAAACCTGGATATGGCCAAGAAAAGAAAACTTTTAGAGAGAAACAGAATCTCTCCTAATATCAGCACAAAATAATGCCGTAAGAACCAATCATATCAAAGCGAGAATAGATAAGACGCAACAAAACAGCAAATATAGACTATGCGGTGACAAAGATGAAATGAGCAATCACATAATAAGCGAATGCAGCATATTAGCACAGAAGGAATATAAGACAAGACACAACTGGGTGGGTAAGGTGATCCACTGGGAGATGTGCAAGAATTTTTTATTTGACCATACCAACAAATGGTATATGCACAACCAGCATCTGTTCTAGAAAATAACACACATAAACACCTATGGGCCTTTGGCATACACACGGATCACCTAATATCGGTCAGAAGACCAAACCTAGTAATAATCAACAAAAAAAAAAAGAGAAATTGCAAAATTGTCGATTTTGCTGTCCCGGCTGACCAGAAAATTAAAGTGAAAGAATGTGAAAAGAAGGATAAGTACATCGACCTTGAAACGGAATTGAAAAAAGCTATGGAACATGCAGGTGACAATTATGCCAATTGTAATTGGTGCGTTTGGAACAGTAACTAAAGGGACTGGTGGGCTTGGAAGTTGGCGGATGAGTGGAGAGCATCCAAACTACTACATTATTGAGAACGGCCAGAATGCTGAGAAGAGTCCAGGAGACTTGAGGAGACTTACTGTCGCTCAAACTCCAGTGAAAGACCATCAGCTAACGCTGATGTGAAAAACTCTAATGAGTAAATAATAATAATAATAAACAAATCTATGGACATTTTAAGTGACTAATAAGCAACATTTCTTAATGGAAAACATGGACGTGTCTCAGAAAGTGAAACCTTGAAAGAGAAATGGAATCTCTTCTGATAGCGGCACAAATGAACGCTATCAGGAACATCAAAGCAAGAATAGATAAGACGCAACAAAACAGCAAATCAAAGTTATGTGGTGATAGAGAAGAAACAATTAATAACATAATAAGCGAATGCAGCAAATTAACAAAGAAAGAGAATAAGACTAAACATGACTGAGTTGGTATGATGATCCACTGGGAATTGTGCAAGAAATTTCTATTTGACAATATGAACAAATGGTACATGCACAACCCAATATCAATCCTAGATAATCACACACACACACACACACAAACTCCTCGGGGATTTTGACATACAAACGGATCGAAAAGAAAGAAAACCTGCAGAATAGTGGGTTTTGCCGTTCTGGCAGATCACAGATTAAAAGAGAGATAAGTACCTGAATATGTGTAGGGAACTAAAAAAAAACTTTGGAACATGAAAGTGACGGTGATACCAATTGTAACTGGTGCGCTCGGTACAGTCACCAATGGATTAATTGGTAAAGGGACTAGAAGACTTGGAAAAAAGAAATCAAGAAGAGACCATCCAAATTACATTATTGTTAAAATCGGCCATAAAACTGAAAAGAGTTCTGGGGAATTGAGGAGTCTTGGTCTCATACAAACTCCAGTGGAAGACCATCAGCTAACGCTGGTGTGGAAAACTCCCAAACGAGTAAGATAATAATAATGATTTGTTTACTCACAGTTTTAAAAAATATAATTTTAATGACTAAGAATAATCATTTTTACACGAAGGTGTACGTTTTCAAAAGTTCTTAACTATTACAAATAATTTGCCCACATATATATAGTTTTAAGTAATTCTGTTTCGAACTAATCTTGAAACTGTTGTATCTAACCCGGACATGTGATCCTAACGGTACTCTCTCATCGAAGTCAAGGAAGAAACGAGTCCACCCTCCCCAGAGCTTCAAAACTGGATCGTCATCACTGGATGTAGTTTATTTTATACTCGGGACACACCCCCTTTTTTTTTTTAATAGAATGAATATTGTTAGTCCCGTCGAAATTATGGAAAATCAAGGGAACCCTTTGCTTTATACACCCACTTTACCTGTAAAACAGACAATTATTTCAGACTTTTTTTGGAGGTGGGGTTAAGAGAAGTTTGTCCTTTTTCTTTTATTCCAATGGAGTAACAAAGAATTTTGTCTGTGGGCACATATATAATGACCCAGACAATGAATAATTTAGGATCAGTGAGTGATCAGCAGAATAATTCAAGACAAGACTGATATCCTACAACTACAGTGACGATGACGTTAATTCCTAAGATTTCTCCATCAAGTTATGGAAGCACCATTCCCAAAGGATATGAAACTCTAGCTGCAGCGATTATGTTGATCTTCATTTAGCAATCGTATTTTCCATGATTTTCATCTGATTTGTTCCAACAGTTCGTAAAAGAGTATTGTCGGGAGATACAGTAAGGTCATTTTGTTGACTGAATGAGACGGACTTTCTTTCTTTCTTTCTTTCTTTCTTTCTTTCTTTCTTTCTTTCTTTTTACTTCTTTACTTCCTTATTTTTCTTTTTCCTCTTTCTTTTTTTCTTTCTGTTATTTCATCCTTAGACTTTCTTTTTTCTTCTTTCTTTTCAAAATATTTTCTTTTTATCTATTTATTTATTTATTTGTTTGTTTCTGTATTTTCCTACATTTCGATTCCTTTTTATCTTTTCTTCTTTGCATTTTTCTTCTTTCCCTTCATTGTTTCTTTTCTTACTCACCTTTTTTCTATTCTTTTTTTTTTTTGTTCTTTTCTTTGTTGTTCCTTTCTTTGGTATTTTCTTTTACTTTTGTGTTTTCTTTTTCTTTCATTTTTCTTTCTTTCTTCCTTCCTTTATTTCTAGCAATCGTTTTATTCTTTTATTTTTTTATTTGTAAATAGCTTGATTTATTGTCTCTGTCAGTTCTTTTCTTCTTTCTTCTCTTCTTTCTTTTCTTCTTTCGTCCATCATTTCTTTTTTCTTTCTATTTGCTTTCATTTCTTTTTTTTTTCTCTTTTTGTTATCTTGTCATTGTCCACTTTATTTCTGTTTTCTTTCCTTCTTTTCCATCAACATTTTTTTGTTTTTCTTCGTTTCTTACTTTTCCGTTTTCTTTCTTTCTTTCTTTCTTTCTTTCTTTCTTTCTTATTTTACATGCATGTTATTGCGCACAGAATACAATTCCGTAATCGCTATGGTGAGTGGTATGAAACAAATGAACATGGATTCATATCTTTCCCTGTTAATATCCTAAAAATAGACATAAGGGATGACGTTATCAGAATTTGGCTTTTAGTCTGTTGCTCGAAAATCTAATTCGCATTGTACTATGAAAAATGAGAATGTAAAATCATAGATATACGTATTATATTAAGTAATAAATAAATAGAAAAGAAAAAATGTTAGCTAAAGAAAAAAAACAAAAAAACAAAACACGGTTAAGACTGCAAAACCTATATATGTATTGATATACCATTACATATTAAAGCCAATATACTGTTCCTGATATTAGTGGATTAGGTTTTTGTTGTTTCTTTTTGCATTTTTGGTTTGTTTCTTGTCTTTGTCTTTCTTGAAATTTTTCGCATTCTCTTTCTTCCATCTTTTTTTTTCTTGGCCTTCCACTCTTTCATTCCTGTTTCTTTCTCGATTCTCTTCTAACTCCTCCAAAGAAACAGCTCTACCCACCCTCCGTATTTCTATCACAGTATCAATAATTCTCCTCTCTATTTACAGACTATACTTTCTTTCTTTGTTCCCCTCTCATTCTCTTTACACAAGTCATGTTCACTCTCTAACCCTCTCCCTTTTTCCTTGTCTTTACCTCCCTTTGCCTAATATCCTTCCTTTCTGTCGTCCTAATTTGAACAGCACTAGGGTTAGAAAGCAGATTTTCTAATTGTTTTCCTTGCTTCGGGCTGTTTCATTTCATTCTTCATTATAACAATTATCATTATAATTACCTGTATTGTTGTGATTTAACTGAAACTAACATACATGATACAAACCAGTAGCCTCATTATCAAACGCATCAACAGCAGCAGCAGCAGCAGCAGCAGCAGAAGTATCAACAGCAGCAGCATCAATTGCATTAATAATCCCTTTGTAGTTGTTTTTACGTTTTCAATGTTTTTTTGTACAGCAGTAAAACAAAGTTCATTTATGAAAGAAGAAGAAGAAGAAGAAGAAGAAGAAGAAGAAGAAGAAGAAGAAGAAGAAGAAGAAGAAGAAGAAGACATAAAATTCAAAGTTGTAATATTTAGCAAAAATCAACTAATCACTTTATTTTAATGAGGTAATTATTCGATAAATTTTCCAATCAAAATCTCTTTCTGTCTCTCTCTGAGATTGATCGGGGAATAAAATCATTTTACCTTTTATAACAGCAAGCAAAAACTGGTATCAAAAGAAGCCCTTACTCCAAAAATATTTTTAACCCTGCAAAACAAAGTGAAATGCTCCTTTTCTTTGTAACATTTCATAGTAACCTTGTAAATCAAATGATTAGTTGATTTTTGTTTATTTCTTTCAAATCAGAGTTTGATTTGGTTTGTTTTTTAAACTGAGTTGTTGTTTTAAAACAGTTTTGCTCTTACGTCGGGAGAGACAAATTACCCCAATATCTACAAAACAGAATGGAATGATCCCTCCATTATTTTGAACTTTAGGAATACTTTTGTGAGTTATTATATCAGTGACAGAAATCTTACTGGCACCTTTTAAATAAAGCCTTCATATATATATATATATATATATATATATATATATATATATATATATATATATATATATATATATATATATATAATAGAATATTTCTGTCACATTTAAGCCGAGATAGCAAAACTTTTAACGATTCAGGAATTATCATCGTCGTCTTTGTTATACTCAAAACAGTAAAGATCAAGATGTTATTTTCATAATAGCTTCTTAAAGCATTTCAATAATATGTAATACTTTTAACTTTTATTAACGCATTATAAATTGAAATTTCTTATTTCTAAAAAATAATTATTGATTCTTTTTAAAATCCTCCTTAGTTTAGCAAAAAGTAACATACTGTTTAGTTACAATGAATCCAAGCACCTGAAAAAATGTGCATCTGAGTAGTGTATGAATGTGTATGAAGGTGCACGTATTTCTATCCTCTGGCACTGTCTTTGTAAAAGAAGGAACAGCTGCCAATCTAGATAGGGCTCTTAAAAAAACTGCAATAAACAACCTCTTCAAGAAATAACATTAATAGAAGCTGCCTCCCTGCTTATTATCTTGCTAAGCTTCAACCACAGTGCTTGATTGAGATGCGCGCTAAACGGTGCGTGTTATTAACCATTGATAACCATGCATTTTCAGGGAGAGAAAAAGAGCCAATAAAAAAAGCAGATACTGAGACAAGAGGAGAAACAATATGACGGCCAAGTGGAGTTGAAGACGCGGGAGAATATTGACTTTATTTGAGTAGGGCACTCAAAAATCTTTATCTCATTGCGATCAATTGTCACCTTAAGAAAGCACTTGCAATATGAAACGCCTATTTTATTTGCTGTCACTGTTATCTAATTGCTTTTTCTGGTACATCTAGTTTCTTCTTCTTCTTCTTCTTCTTCTTCTTCTTCTTCTTCTTCTTCTTCTTCTTCTTCTTCTTCTTCTTCTTCTTCAAACAGTTCTTTTTCTTATATTTTTCTTTCTTTTTTTTCCTTTTGACCTTTTACTTCTTGTTTCCTTTTTTCTTTCTTTATCTACACTCTTCAATTTCTCTTAACCTTCTTTCATTATCTTTCTTCTTCTTCGTTCTTTGTTTTATCTTTCATTTCCTTGTACTAAACACTTTTCATTCTCTTTCCCGTTCTTTGACTACTAATCTTTTCCTTTAGCTTTTTAACAACCTTCGATCTAGTTACTTGTTTCTTTTTGTTTCATTTCCTCGCTGTTGTCTATTGCTTTAGCCAGTATTCAAATTTAACGATTCCGCAGACATTCCCTTCTTTTTCTTCGTCTCCTGATCTTACATCTCCTTTTACCCTCTTCTCCGATTCTACCTTTTCCATTGTTCGTTATTAATGAAGTAGACACTTTGATTTGAATTTCTACACCATCGTTTTTTTTTCTATTTTTGTTCTTACTCATTTTTTCCTCCATTGATTCTTATTAATTGATCTGCTTGATCCTTTTACATTTCATTCTATACCAAAATATCCGGCTGATTTTTACTTCCTGGCTGAAAAAAAAACCGTCAGGCTATATATTGAGCTTATAATCTTGAATTATCCTTTGATATATATATATATATATATATATAGTTAGATAGATAAAAAGAGAGAAAGAGAGAGAGAGTAAGAGAGAGAAGGAGAAAGTGAGAGAGGGAGAAATAACGAGAAAAGGAGGATTTAAAAAAATAAAACTGTTTAAAATAAAGAGATGAATCCACGTATATGTGTTAAAATCCTAAAATCCTGTCAATTTTTAGTCGATAAAAACGAATTAAAAAAGGAGACGCACAATGTAAAAAGAATCCTATAACGTGTCTGATGATTGAGAACGTCTCCTGAAACTAGCAGTAACACGAAGAAATGTTTATGTAAAAAAAATAAGACAGAAAATAATAACTAGGTTTTATTATTAATTTCTTAACTTATTTTTTGATAACCAGTTTTCCTTTTTGAAAGCGATTGTTTTGTAGATAGCTTTTAGAAATATTTTTAATTGCGACTGTGTTGCTATATACATCAGTAAAGTATGACATTTGTCTGATTCAGGAAAGCCTGTCTATGACAATAAATTACTGTGAATCTGTAAATAATGGTTAAAGAGGAAAACTGTTATTGGCAACGAGGAGAATGTTGATTTGGCACTGAAAGAGACCTAAGCGTGGCACAAAATAGAGCCATCGAATATCAGTTATTCTCAGGTTTGCGACAAATTATGGCTACTATACATTTTTTCTTTTTTCTGCATGGTATTGTCTTTTTCATAGACTCTTTTATTGTAGATTTGACTTAGACCCCTACTTCCTTCGTACTTTTTTTCTCATATTGTCCATCTTCATGCAGTAATTGCAAATGTTCAAGCATGGTCATCAGTTCCCTCATTCTTTTATGTAAATTCTGTTTTTCTTCATTATTGTTTTATGTTTATTTCTACTTTAATTCTATTTTCCTTTTTTTTTTCAATTTCTTTATCGTCATCAATTTTAGCTTTCTTCTATAAAATAGCCTTTACCACAAGAATATTTTCTCCTCTAACTTTCTCGTATTATAAAAGTCACGTATAATAATAGTTTATTTTTCCTCAGACTTAATCAACATAAAACATTCATCTATAATTTTCCTTTCCCTAAAATCTCTATCCATCTTATCAGTTATTCGTATTTTTTATCTTTTCTAATGCCGTCAACTCCCTTTTAATCAAAGCCCAAGCGGCTGACTCCATCTCTTAAGAGGGGTTAAACCGCTTTCCTACGAGTGTCTTGGATATGACACTAAACCATCTGATAGTGAGGTTCCAGTCTTGGAGCTTCAGGTGATGTGTAATACCTCTTAATTACCGCTCTTAATTACCATTTCTCCTTGGTCCTCTCTGATCTGAAGTGGTAGAATCTGTTAGGGTTCCAACAATGTTAAATAAAAATATTTACTTATTGTTTATACTTGAAATCATTTAAATGTCAGCAAACGGATGAATAATGTTGAATTGTATAATTAATGTTACATAGGAACGTATAAAACTATTCAACTGTGTTCAAATTCAACTATTAGTGTCAGATAGCCATACTCAAAACCATTTAACAGGGTCCTCCAACAAATGAGTTCTGGTTCGTTTAAAAATTGTTACCTGCAAACTATTCGTTTACAAATCATATATATTCCATATATATGTCAGCTCAGATGCCTGGGGCAGTACAATATGCTGACTGCATCTCTGCAGTGGGTTAAGGCCTGCGCAAAGTGTTTTCTGGATATGACACTAAACCATCTGATGTTGAGGCTAATCTGAAAATTTCCTCCCGAAATACAAAGCTCTATTTTGGTTTGGTTGTTTCATAGCATATCATCTTTCGTGAGATATCTAAAGCCAAATCCATCCCTCTAGATGAAAAGAAGTGATGCTATTTACCCCATAGCTGAGAGGATGTGGAGGGTCATACCTTTCCCAATGGTATTAGTCCGAAAGAGAACGTAATAGCCCGACTTGAGTTCGAACCCACTTGCTACCATTCCGGAATCCAGCGTTTTAATCATTACACAACGAGGACACACCCTTTCTGTTATCTTTAATTTTGTATTTTAATGTTTTGATGAAAGAAAATCTTGTTAATTCGTTTATTCATCTGATCAACTTCCCTTTGAAACAAAAGAGATAAAAAGTTTTTGCTTTTTGTCTCTGGTTTGCTTTGTCGCTCGTGAAGCAATTTACAGTTTGACCCAACTGAAGAGCCTTTTCAAATGATCGCTTTAACATGTCAAAATATTTTAACCAGAGATTGGTTTTCTTTTTTTTCCATTGATAGAGAGTTTTACAATGTGAAAAGGGCATTTGAATGTTCTATTTTTGAATATTTCCCGACATGAAGCTTCTTTGTTAAAAATTCAGTTTTAATTAGAAATACAGTTGGTTTCATAATTTGACTGTTTTCGTTTCAACTGTGTTAGCTAATAGGTCGGTGAAGGAGGAAGGCTTGAATACTTAAACATTACTTATATATATATATATATATATATATATATATATATATATACGATGTGACAGCATCACATAATAACATCGCTCCCAATCTAACTTTTTTTTTAAAAGAAAAGGTTAAACCTTGGTATATTATCCATATATGTATGAATACATATTTTGAATATGATATTTTTTTTCATATTTTCACATGCACAAACACACACACGTACACACACACACACACACACACATATATATATATATATATATATATATATATATATATATATATATATATATATATATACAACTATTCTCCCTTCATACTATGATTAAATAGTGCTGCTGACTGGACTGCTTTGCCTTGTTCTAGC
The DNA here is from genome assembly GCA_963585895.1 of Sepioteuthis lessoniana. NCBI lineage: Eukaryota > Metazoa > Mollusca > Cephalopoda > Myopsida > Loliginidae > Sepioteuthis > Sepioteuthis lessoniana. The sequence goes on along the minus strand of OY757911.1, from coordinate 72,227,111 downwards.
AATATTTTGTGAAGGAAAACTTTGGTTTCAAACTTGTTAAATTAGCTTTAAAAATCGATCTTGTATCATATCCTGCTTGTTTGTAAGGGTTGGTGAAACACCCCACACACACTCATACACGCACGTATATATATATATATATATATATATATATATATATATATGTGTGTGTGTGTGTGTGTGTGTGTGTGTGTGTGTGTGTGTGTGTAAATGAGGTGTGTTACAAAAAAGATCGATATCGAGACGAAAGATTTTTTTATCAAAACAGAAGTGAACAATAAATAAAGAAAAATATTTTAAAACAATAGGAGCTGCTGAAGATATTGAGGAGTTGGGAATCTAAATTACCTTTTTACTTTGCCAACTCTTTTTGATATCAATATCAGTTTGCCTTTTCAGTTTCTTTGATGGATTCAGAAGAAGGAATTTTCTAGAATAGAAGAAAAACATTTTTGAAGGGGTTCATTTAATTTATCTCTTGTTAAGTTGATTCGGATAATATTTGGTTTGGCTTGGTTTGGCTCTTTGACATATCAACCATTGGAGGTTATTTAATGCCAAATCAGGTTTAATTATATATATAAGCCGTTGGCTTAATGAGGAGAGCGTTCAGTAATGGTCTGGGCGACCGGGGTTCAATCTCAGGTCGAGTCATATCAAAGACTCAATAAATTGTACTTGACGCCGCTTTGCTAGGCACTCAGCACTATAAGGTAATGATCAAGGGTAAAATGGAGCAATCCAGGGAATGGAGTAGCGCCCTTCCCTTGACCTCGGTGTAGTAACTATTGAAAAAGGAGTCTTCGGGTCACCCTTGACTAAGGTCGCCAACTTTACCTTATTTAGATATATGATTTGTAAACATTAGTCAACAAAGTTAAATTGTTCTAAATATTGTTATGTATCACTAACGATTAAATTAAACATCAGTCATTTATTCGTATGCAGTTAAATGCTCAAACAGTTCTATTTCAAGCAATTCAATCTTGCATTGATGATTTGTTTGCACACAGTTTAAAATCCAAACAGTTCTATTTGACCCATACATAGGACCCATTCAGGTCCTACCCCTCCGTGTCAGAGTTGGATTGGGAGTGATGGTAAAGAAGGGGTACTCCGCATTCACCAAAGCTCCTGCATTACTGGATCCTCACCATCAGATATTTTAATGTCAGAAGAGGAGTCTTACCCCTTGCAGAGATGCAGTCGGTGTATTCTGCAACCCCAGCCAACTGGGCTCGATAATATTTAGATCTTCCGATGTAATTTTTACATTTTTGATATTCATTTTAGTCAGTCGATTCCTTATACTTTTTTCTGTTTGAAATTCTAAATTCTTTCCGATTTGTACGTCTTGTAACAATTTGATTACCGCTGATTATCATTTATTATTAGAGGCTCCTCTACATAAGAATTTATTTTCCATATCATCATCATCATATCGTGCTGGCAGCACGGATATCCCTGACCCTCTCTCGCCACTCCTCCCTATCGTTCATCGCCCTTGGTAGGTCTTCAGGACAACAACCTGTATCCTCACATAGCTGCTGAATGTACGTTCGTGCTGGTCGTCCTACTTTTGCGCGGCCGTGTGTGGGGATCCATAAGAGTACATCTCTTATGAGTTCATCTCTGCTTCTCCAGCAATGTCCTGCATGTCTGGTTTGCCTAACTTGAATAGTTTTCGTGATAGGGGGCAGGTGGCCGTACAGTTGGTGTCTTGTGGGGTGTTGCTGCCAGGACTTGTTCAGGATTGCACGCAGCATTCTTGTGTAATTGCCATCTAGTTTCTTCTCCAGCCGTTTTGTTAGCGTCCATGAAGTGCATCCATATAGCAGTATCGATGTGACCGCTGCCTGGAAGAAACTGCGTTTCATTTTATCGGTTAGGTCTGATTTCCATATAGTCGATATAATGAACGAATAAAAATTTTGTTCTGACTTTTCCTCGGGTTTCAGAAGTATGTATACAAAACCAGGTATATATTGATCAAACAGTTTTTCTATCAAAAGAAGAGAGAAAAACAAACCGCTTCTTGATAAAATACAGAAGTTGGGATTGTGCGAATACGGATATATCCTATAAACTCATTCATAGGTAAAGTTGTGAAGACTTAATTTAATCGGCGTAAAATTTTGCGTCTGTCTGTATATGAGATTTAAGTTATTACGGTTGCAATAAAAAATATAATAGGAAGGATTTGTCTTCAAGTATTAGATACATACATTAATGATTTCTCAATGATGTAAATGAGTTCATCTTATACTCGAATATATACAGTAAGCCAATATTTGGGTACAATTTTGAAATTAATAATTCAAATTAATTTGAACTGTAAGAATTAGTAAAGAAAGTGATACTATATTCCAAATTACTACGAAGTAAAAGCAATAGAAATAAACACTATGCAAAAAAGAATATTGTCATTAACAAAAACACGATAATAATAATAATAATAATAATAATAATAATAATAATAATAATAATAACAAAATTGAATTTTTTTTAATTGGAAAATAGAAGTAGCATTTCTTTAGAAGCATATCTCGTCCCCAAAAAATTTCCAGAAGAACATGAAATGTCAGTGGAAATGTGGGCGGGTCCGATGAGCGTTGGGACATAAAAGGTTGACCTTAGACGAGAATGATTGGCAATTATGTCTTGTATTGTTTGGGCTTTTTTCGCTCACGGTTAGCATGCAATATTTTATAAAAGGGGTCTGACTGAAAGCACCCTTCCCCAGCCACATGAGACCCCTGACACTGTTCACGTGACCTTATCATATCCTCTGTAGGGGGCTCTGCTTCCCTTTGAACATTAAGAACAGGAAAGGCAGGACACGCCATCTTACTTCCGGCTGATGATGAAACTCCATCGTGAAGTCAAACGACACTGTCGTCGCTTGCACTTGAGCACGCCAATTGGTAGTCTTTTTCGCCTTGTAGACTGACGGATGGTGGTTCAGGGGTAAATCTGAACGAGTTTCAAGGAAAGAGTGAAATTTTAAAAAAATGTAATTTTTTTCTTAAAAGAGAAAAAAAAAAAACACTACTCCTTGTAAAATTATTCCATGAAAATATTTCTTTCCTGTTGGTATAAAATCCTTAGAATAGATATTGATAAAAAAAAATTAAAATTGTTAAAATTACATTTACCTAAGTTAACGCAAAATTTCGCAAAATTTGGAGGCTAAAAAGAGAGCAAACTTCGGTAAATTCGCCAGAGTCTATCGACGTATTTCCTTCCAATATTTTAAAACAGCAGAATTTACCGTGATCATATTTAATGTACTGGGTGTTTCAAAAAATTGATATAAATTGAGATGTGTTTCTGAAAAGTTTGTATTATCCTCATTCAAATGATCTCAAATTTTAACTGCATGAAAAGAAACAACTCAAAATTTTACGTTTAATGTTTAAATGTCTTTTCTGTCCTTGAAAAGAATAAGACGATAAAACATAGGATTTAGAGTTATTTCAACACATGCTTTTAATTTGAGCTGGAATTGATCAGGTTATTAGATTAAGAAATGGTAAAGATTTTTCTGAAACACTCTTTACATAAAGATTATGAAAATTGTATATGAATGTATGTCCAAGGCTAAAATTAGCGGATGTCGATCTTTACTATCCTATCATTAACGTAACTAATGCAAAACATACTATATTATTTCTTTCATTATGATATCAAATTTAGCTCGAAATTATTTAAAAATACTTAGTAAAATTAATGAAATTCTGTTTGGTTAGTTTCCTTCCTTTTTTTAATGACATATCAACTTTCATGGGTTATTCAATGCCACAGCCATCCATTTAGAAAAACAGCAGTAATTGCTCGTGAAGATTATAAACTATTATCACATATATACATTGTGAGGAAAGGGTGAATTAAAAGGGAATTTACTATAGGAAATCCCACACAAAATTTGAATGAGAAAAATAAAGAATGTTTACAATAAAAAGTCGATGATTAGTGCAACCCCCATGTGTTAATATGATAGAAAAAAAACTAGGTAATCTGTCAAGAATTTACTGTAACAGTCGAAAATTTAAATTGTAACTTTTTTTAATACGTGAATCCTACAAAAATCCGGACTAAGCTCACCGAGTCTATGTTAATATTTATCGTCTTGTCTAAGACAATATTTATAGAAAACTTAGTATCCTATTTTTTAAAGAAAGCAGAACTATCCACTCACTTTCTATTAAGATGAAAAAATTTAAAAGGGCCAAACAATTGATTGGTTTGAACCTTGTTGGATTATATAATGTCGATGTTAGTAATTTCTTCATTATCAGTAACTCGAAGCAATGCAATGGCTTGAAATACTTGGCATCATATTCGTGGTAGAAAATTATTTGTATTGGAAAGGAATGCTTAAAGCTATATCAGTGAATATTTGGTTTGTCTCAATTTGAAACGTGAACCCTCGCAATATTTTAATGTACAAACGTGTATGCAGACACACTCTAATTTCATCCACACACAAACGCACCATGCACACATACACATGTACACATGCACATATATATTTACAATGTAAATAGATAAATAAAAACACTTAAATACAGTTTACATTGTTTTATCAAAGGGTACTCGATATCCAATACAGAGCCACGGAAAAATTAAGTTTTTACCAAATTGTAAATAAAATTATAACTAAAATAATTTCTACAGCTCTTGCACATTTGACACTTTCACAAAATACAATTCGAGGTTTTTTCTCAAATTCAAATCCTATTTCTATGCAACGATTGTGACCGACCCGACCCCCATCCAGGCAAGGGAGGTAATCATTACTCTCTATACTCGTACGATGTGAACATAAACTTAAATTTGAATTCATTTGAACATAAATTGAGAAATCTCTCTCAGTAAATGAGCTAGTTGACATTTTAGGAATTCAAATGCATGTCTACATATACGAATTAACTTCTGCTTCTTCTTCAGGAGATAGTCCTGTTGTGGGGGAAATTATAATAGTTTTTTCTGCTAACAGAATCTTTGATTGACTTGCCTTCGCTGAATTATCATTATTTCCCGCCTTGTGACTTCATTACACTTTCGTTAGCATGTAGTTTTTAACTGGACTCTAATTGACAGTAAGTCAGGTCACGTCTTAATTTTCACTCTGTGGTCAGCTAGAACAGTCAAATCCATGAGATTACACGTTCTTTTTATTTCTTTGTTTATTAACACTAGATCTGGTCTTCTGGTCGAGATTTGTTGATCTGTTTATCTCATAATTCCAGAGAATCCAATAAGTTTCCTTTTCTAAGAAGGATTCGGATTTATACATACTCCATTTTTTAGTATTGTCAATACATCATTTTGAGCTGCTTTTAAAAAGAGATTCAAATTTTCTCTCCGACAATTTCCACTTTTTACCTATTTCCAGTTGTTCTGTATGCAATCTCCTCTGTTTGTCGATTGAAGTATCCATACAGTTGTTTTTCTTCTTTTTGTTTCTAGTTTGTTTGTTTTTTTAATGTTCCGTTTGTCTTAGGTTGTCAATCGTGTTAATAGCTGCTGTAAGTAGTTTTTCGCTGCTGTTTTTCTTGAACCTTTTAATTGTTGAATCTATATAATCCTCAATACTGGTGAGTCCTCAATTTCCTTCTATTATCATTTAATTTTCTGTTTTACTTTCGGTTTGTTATAATCCTTTACTGGGTCTTTATGCAAAACTAAGATGTCGTAAGGTTGTGATTATATGAATTCTATATATTTATATCTATATTATATATATTATATATATTTATATTGTATATATATATTATATATGAATATCTATATTATTCCAGGGGAAGGGGTAGTGTCCTTCCCTACACCTCGGTGTAGTAGCTATTGAAAAGGGAGCCTTCGGGTCACCCTCGACTACGGTCGCCAACTTTACTTACTTATACATTTGTGCTTTTTGTTGCCTCTTTCTTGGCTGATTCTTTTCTGTCACATTGATAGTACACTTCTAAAGAGATGAGAAATTCTGCAAAGTGCAATTTCTTTTGTATTTCATGTAGGCTGGGAGGGCCAAGTATATGTTTATTGGTTTATTTTTTTCTATTTTTTTTTTGTCATACAATTACTGTTACGGCGGTAGTTTTAAAGTGCCATGATTTTTAAATTTCTTTTATCAGGTTTTTGTACTTACCTGTTTTGACTGATATGATATTATCTGTTGGCACTGATGTAGTTATTAGAAAGCAGGGTTTTCTTTATAGTCCTCAGCTATTATATCTGGTCAATTACATTTTTTTCTATCAGTTTAGATAGCAATGCTCCTGAGAAAAGTACTGTCTTTTGCTTCTGTTATTGTTTTTCTATGTTTATACCATTTTTCAAAATTCAATATTCCATAGTATTGACATATTTTTTCCAATGAATACAGAGTTCAATTTAAATCTGTCTTACTTTACATTCTATTTGTGTTAGGATTAAGCAATCAGATTCTAAGTGGTCAATTTACTGACCTTTTTTTTTCACAACCAGCGTATGGGGTTTGATATTTTACCCCTTTGAGAGTTTTTCACACCAGCGTTTGTTGATAGTTTTCCCCTGGCGTTTGAGTGACAGCAAGTCTTCTCAAGTCTCCGAAACTCTTCTAAGTATTTTGGCCGATTTTTAATAATGCCGTTATTTCGACCGTCTCCACTTGTCCTCTTATTTCCTAGTCTTCAAGTTCATTTACCAATCCTTTGCAGATTGTTCCAAGTGCACTAATTACAATTGGTATCACCGACACCTTCATGTTCCATTTTTTGTTAGCTATCAAAATCTAGATTTATATCACACGTTTCACTTTCTTTTAATTTTATTCTGTGGTCTGCCGGGACGACAAATCTCAACATTCGGCAGGTTTTTCTATCTTTTTTTTTTTTTTTGATCTGGTCGACAAGCCGAGATTAGCTGATCAGTTTGTATCACAAAATCCCAGAGGAATTTGAGCGTTTCATTTTTCAAGATGGATTCTGGTCTGTGTATAGACCATTTGTTCGTATGGTCAAATTTCAACTTCTTGCACAATTTCTTGTGTATCCCCTTGCCCACCCAATTGTGTCTAGTCTTATACTCTTTCTGTACTAATTTGCTGCATTCGCTTATTATGTGATTTGTCGTTTTGTCTCATTCATCACATAACTAATATCTGCTGTTTTATTGCGTTTTATCTATTCTAGCTTTAATATGGTTAGTCCTTATGGCGTTGTTTTGTGCTGCGATTAGAAAAGATTCAGTTTCTCTCTTACAGTTTCTTTTTCTTAGCCACGTCCATGTTTTCTCGTGTAAGGTGTATTTTGTTAGAAATTGAAAACGTCCACAGAGTTGTTTTTCTTCCCACTTTTGTTTTCTGATTATTGTCGTTCGGCTGGTCCTCGAGTCGTTAGTATTGTTTCTAGTGACTGTAATCAGTGTTCCTCCACATTTTTCTATGTAGTCTTCGAGTCGTTGTATCAATGTGTCAATGCTGTCTTCAATGCTGGCAAATCCTCTTCCTTCCTCTCTTCCTGACATATATAGTCTGTCAATGTAATCTCTGGGACCAATGCCTTTTGCATGGTCATTAGTTTTCTTGTTCTCTGGCCCATTTGTTTAAATTCTTCTCTAGTCCTCTTCAAGAATGATCCGGAGGAGGACAGCGCAGGTATTTATCCCTTTGACAAGGTTCCTACAATAGAGTTTTGTCGAGTAATTTTCAGTCCCTTCTTAGATTATTAAAATTAATATTATTAATTATCATATCTATTTTATAATTCTACACATATTTATGTATATATATGTATATATATACATATATATGCGTGATGGGGTTTATGAGTAAATATGTGCATGTGTTTGGTGGGTACGTTGAGAGAGAGAGAGAGAGAGAGAGAGGGAGAGAGAGTTAAATTGTATTTTATATATAAGTTTAGATAACACTTTAATTATAGTCTGTTTTATTTAAAGTAATCTTTTATTATCAATAATAATTATCATTTGTAATAAATATAAATATATGTATTATTATTATCATAATCATTATTATTACTACTATTATTCCTACTGTCATTATTTGAGGGGAAATTGTTATCATTATGTTTAACAATGTTCATTCTAATCGTGATCATTATGGAAATAATTGTTCGATTTGTCGTCGCAGCCTTCGCTGTCGGTATTTAGTTGTTCCCTCTTAAATTTATTTCTTAGTTCATAACAAAAAAAAAAGAAAAAAAAGAAAGGAAAGAAAAATAAAGAAAAAATCACCTTATTGCAGGCGTTTCTTGATGACTGGAATTTCCTTACATGTTTTCCATCCAAACGTCAATTCCGCTGCCATGTGCTCAGTCCTGTTAAGTAAAGAAAGTATTGCTGATTATAGCGAGAATATCAATTTGTCTATAATTGTCAGACGCTCATTGAAATGATCAAGGCACATTTTCCATTGGTTAATTAGAACGAATTACAAAAACGAATTACAAAAACGTTGAACATGAAAAAGGTCTACTGGATTGTGTCTCCTTTTTCCTAGACACGTTGCACATTTTAGCCACTTTCTTTAAAAATACTGAACTCTCTCCAACTCTCAAACCCAACATATTACTCTCTCTTTCCACCCCTCTCTCTCCCTTTTTCTCTCTCTTATTATTTCTGTCTCTCATTCTTTCTCTCGTTCTTGCTGTCCAATATCGTATACAAAAACGCTGACAAATATTCTTGCTAAAGTAATTTTGTCCTTAAAGCTTCCATCGTTACATACTTTCATCGTTACATATATATTTATGTGTGTGTCTATGTCTGTCAGAGCGATTATATTTTTTCTTCTTTGATGTAGAGTTCTTAAATAGAGCTATATATAAAAAAGTAATAATGATAATAATAATAATAATAATAATAGTTTTTTATGTACTAGTCTAATGGCTATTTCATTCCTTATTTGAATAACTATATCAATCATAAAATAACAATTATGAACTACTAAATAAGAAATATTGATTATAATTGATAATTAATTATTATCATTATCATTAATACATAGATACATAAATATTAGAAAACATAGATAATTGCATTGCAAACCTTATCACATACATATACACGAATTTACTTACGTACACACATATATATATATATACATACTTTTGTGCATGTTTTTTTACGAGGGTGGATATATATATATATATATATATATATATATATATATATATATATATATACTCGTATACATATTTCTCTATGATTATAAATTAGTAAGAGACGATAACACATGCAAGCAAAAACAAAAACCTATAAAGACATACCATATATGTGTGCATGGATAAGTAATTTTATTTATCTGCACACACACACACACACACACACACACGCACATATATATATATATATATAATCTTGGATTGGTGTTTGAGTCAAACGGGTTTCCATCCCAGCTTCGGGAATCTAACCTGTATAGCCACACTGAAGAGTTCTGATAGAACGAAACAGATCTGTCTGAGGATGACAATGTATATATATATATATATATATATATATATATATATATATATATATATATATATATTCCTATACACGCATAAATGCTCATATATAAGATAGTACATAAGGACAGCTTGACAGAATTTAATTATTTTGCTTGGATAAAAACTAGCTCCTACGTATAATCAAGGTAAGTAAATATGTTCTTGTATAATACATAAAGTGGGATTCTATGAAACCAGTCAATATAAATCGATTGTCCAAAATTAAAAAATACACCCTAAATCAACAAATTTACAAGACTGGCGCAAAGGTTTTAGAAATTGGGAAAATGAAGAAATATAGTTGGTTGGTTGGTATCAATCCTTTTGGCGTCATTTAACGCGGAAGTAAATTAAGACAATTCATTTTAGTATAAGTAGAATTTTTGTTTAAAAACAGTTAAATGTTACAATAGTTTTATTTCAAATAATTTAGTTTTTATTTCGAACAATTCAGTTTAGCAAATGTACAGTATAGTTCTACTTAAAAAGTATTTCCATTTCAAAGAATTCAGTTTAGTATAAGTAAACCGTTTAGTTCTATCTGAGTCATAGATAGGACTCTGTCAGGTACTGCCACTTTGGATCAGAGTGGACCTGGGAGCACTGTCAATGCATGAGTACCCTGCATTCCCCAAAGCTCCAGTATTACTTGAACCTCAGCTTCATATTGTTTAGCGTCATATCTGGGACTATCGCTGAGGGTTTTACATCTCTGCAGAGATACAGTCGGTGTATTCTACACCCCCAGTCAACTGGGCAAGAAGAAAGATGGGTCTGATGCTTATATAAAACTATATTAACTAGCATTTAACAATCTTACGAATAGTTTAAAATTCATTTTTAGAAAAGGTGTTTTATCTTTAAGCATTTATTTGCTCAGAGTTATAATATTGTTTATGCAGAATGTGGTGTACGAAATACGATTATGTGTTTTTGCGGAGATCTCACATACCTTCGAAAACTCCATAAATATTTGATTTGATTTTTTCAGACTTTCAAGAGTAGTCATAACCTTTCTCTACTGAACCTCTAAGTTTCATTAAGTCGGCCGATCATTGAGATGAAAAGTAATCATTTTTAGAGCAACAATTGACACTGTAAGGTTTATGACTCTAAGCTCTAGTCTAGGAGCCGACTACGTTTTTTTGCATGTAAGTAAAAGTAAAGTTGGCGTTTGTACTCGACAATGACGTTAAGGCTCCCTTTTCAATAGCTATTACAGAGGAGGGTGCAACTCCTTCCCAAAAAGTGTTCCACTTTACCTTTGATACGTACCTTATAATGCTGAGTGTTAAGCAAGGAGGTATCGAGTAGAATTTTTTAAAGTCCAACCTTGGATTGAACCCCAGTCTCCCGGACCATTGGTGAACACTCTACCCACAAATCATGTACTCTTTCAATAATGTAACGAATAGTTAGAATATATGAAATAGTGGATCGATTCCTCTTAATTTTCTTGAGAATTTTTTCGATTTCAAGTTGGATACAGTTGAGAAACAAACCATTACAGACGTTAGCAGGAATAGCACTAGGAATTATATCTCTGTAGTTCTTATTGGTTCCGAGATCCCCTTTCTTGGGGAAGGAAAATAGAACTATTCACCCATTTCTCCATTGTGCTTTGTTCCTAGACAACGTTGCATAATCGAAGAAGTATGTTGACAAATTTTCCTTCTTCCATACTTCAAGACTTTTCCCTTCAATGGTTGCAGTTTTTCTGTTTTGAATTTTTTTTTCATAACGTCAAGTTCTAACACAATAAATTGTTCTAGCTTGATATCTTGTTAGTCATTCATATTTTTGAATAGGTTTAACAATGACTTCAAGAGGGTTTCCAAGCATGTTCTTAAAATATTCTTTCCACTTCTGAAGTCTTTCTTCTCGACAAGCAGCTTTTAGTTTTCCTCTCAAGGTACTTCACTTTCTACTCACTTCCTAAACTTTCTGCAATACTAATTGTGACTGTCTATCTTCTACCGAATTTCTTATTCTATTAATTTGGTTTTGAATGTATTGTAGTCACTTCCTTTTTGGAATGTGTTCGCCAGTTCTTTCTGGATTTTCTTAAGTTTCTGCACATTGGAATTTCTTTCATCAAGAAAGGATACTTTTTTTTCCGTTATATTGTTTTCTAGCTGCAATTGACTCCCATGTAACTCTACATTTAGTTTTTAGTTTGGTTGGTAAGCTCTCTGCAGCTGCTTCTCTATGGGTAGTTACAAAGTTTTCATATTTGTCATTCGGACAACTTTTTCAGAATCTACTGAAGAATATCAAACATCTTTCTTACACTTACAGTATAGTGGTATCTAATATTGTTATTGATGCGTGAAGACAAGTCATATCATTTTTTTCTGAGAACACAATATTTAACATATCCATAGAAAAATTTAGTAAAATGAAACTTTTCGATCTTTCGTCATTGTTAAATATTTACAGAAAAAACTAAATGAATAAAATATTAAATAAAAAAAGCGTTTACCTTCAAAAACTTTTTCCTGCAAAAGTCTTCCTACACGCTATTGATTTTGCTTTTGATGAATAAATTCTTGTCAAGACCTTTTTTGTTCAATATCCAAAGATGATTTGGGAAATATATGAAAATATATAAAAGGATTCTCATAAATCTCCAGGAGTGCTCAGTATATTATGATTAACTTATAAATTTCTTACTGAGCAAATTTCCATATAACTGATAAAACTCGATGAACCGTTATTTGACAATCATAAATTTATTTCAGCTAACAACTCCATAAGAGAAAGTAGCTTTTTCATATAGCCATCATATAATGGAGGGAATTTACAAAAATTATTTTTCAATGGACTCTTGCTCGTTAAAAGAAGGGAGTAAAAACGGATGTAATGACATTGTCTAGTGTCATGTGCCCTTCTGTACCTAAATTTTTTGCACAACTCACAAAACCCTCTACAACTAAAATCTTGTCAATAAATTAAGCTATTTCGTTTTAAGAAAAATCTCAGTATTTACTGATTTATTAAGGAAAACGTGGCAATAAACACCATTATAAATATCAAACTTATAATTATCAATAATAATAAATAAATAATCGTTATTACAAGTATTGCTAATTTATTATAATTTTTTCTCTCTGAGAGTGTTTTTCACATCAGCGTTAGCTGAGAGTTTCTCACTAGAGTTTGAGTGACAGCAAGTCTCCTCAAGTCTCCTGGACTCTCCGCAGAATTCTAGCCGATCGCATTAAAGCTGTAGTTTGGATGGATTCAACTCGTCCTATTTCCTGGTACTCCAGTCCCTGTATCAGTCCTTTGATGACTTTACCGAGCGCATCAGTTATAATTGGTATCACCGTCACCTTCATGTTCTACTGCTTTTTTTCAGTTCCCTAGCAAGGTCTAGGTATTTATCTTTCTTTTCGCATCCTTTTGATTTTACTCCGTGGTCTGCTTAGACAATTCGGATAGTTCTCCTTTTTTGTTGACTATTATTAGGTTTTCTTGTGTGGTCGAGATTATATGATACGTTGGTATCTCAAAATCCCAAAAGATCTTATGCGTCTCATTCTCCATGACGGATTCTGGGTCGTGCATATACCATTTGTTCGTATGGTCAAATTTCAGTTTCTTGCATACTTCCACCTAGTCGTGTCTAGTCTTGTATTCTTATGCTAGTTTTCTGCATTCGCTAATTATGTGATTGATCGTTTCGTCTCTGTCTCCACACGACCCACATAGCAATTTTCTTGCGTCTTATCTATTCTTGATTTGATATAGTTGGTCCCTATGGCGTTGTTTTGTGCTGTTATTAGAAGAGACTCAGTTTCTCTCTTAAGGTTTCCCTTTCTTAGCCACGTCCAAGTTTTCTCGTGTGAGATACCGCTTAAAATGTTCACTTGGTTGTTTTTCTTCCCATTTTTGTTTACTGCTTACTATCGTTCTGTGTGTCCTCGCGTTTTCTTTGTTTCTGATGACTGTAATCAGTCTTCCCCTGCGCTTTTTATGTAGTCTTGGTGCCGTTGTCTTGATGCAACGTTATCTTCAATGCTGGTGAGTCCTCTTCTTCCTTCTTTTCTTTGCATATATAGGATATCAACACCATCTCTTGGATGTTAGGCATTATACATCGTTATCAGTTTTCTTTTTCTCTACTCCATTTGTTCAAGTTCTTCTCTAATCCACTTCAAGAACGGTCCCGAGTATCTTACAAGGAGGACAGCCTAGGTATTTATACCTTTTATAGGTCTCCAGGTACGTAGTTTGCTTTCGAGTAGCTTTCTTTTCGTCCTGTAATACTCTTTTTAAATTTTTTCTTTCATCTCCACTTGTTAGATGATTAGATGATGTCTGCTTCTAATATTCCCAAGTATTTGCACATTTCCTTTTCTCCGAGTGTTCTAATATAGAATTAGAACACACACACACACACATACACACACACACATATATATATATATATATATATATATATATATATATATATATATATATATATATATATATTGGTTTTGTAGTTCCATTCCTTTCGTCATGTGTCGTTTTCCGCTTTTCACTACTAGCATGGTGTATTTTCTGTGCCAAATTTTATCCCTATGTCCATACTGTATATCCTCACTGCCTGTAACAGGATTTCCAATTCTTTTTTTCCTTTTTGGCAAACAGTTTGATGTCCACCATGTGTCATATACTTCTCATAGACCCAACCAAGAACATAATCAAAGATAATGAACGAACTTCAATGAACGAACGAAACACACTTCTTTATAAAATATATCTCTCTCATTTTATTCTCTAAAGGGGCACAAGTTTGTTGTAAGTTTGAGAGATAGATGGAGAGACATACACTCAGAGAGGGGACTTCTTCTTGCCCCATATCTTCTTCCTGGAGCCAGGGGGTTCCAACGTCCGAGACGACACTAACCTCCTGATTGGTTGTGTATCCCTGGCTCGTCTGTTGATTCTGACTAGACTGACTGTCTAAATCTGACCGCGTGGTTCTCATATCACGTGTTCCCATTCCGGTCACACACCTGCTTGACCGGCCTACCCCGACGCACTGCCATCCCCCTGTTTACTAATCACAACGTGACAGCTTGTCAAAGCACACGGGGTCACCAGGAACGAACCCAAAATCCATGTCAACAGTCATTATATAAAATATGTACATAAGACGGTTGATCTTTCCTGCTATTTATAAAAGTTTGTAACCGACTATGCATTTCTGAGTAAGAAGTTGTGTGGCATCATTGCTATTACAAGCAGTAATGGTGATAGAGCTTTTCCTCGGAATATACCTCTCTGGATCTTTGCCTAAGTCAAGCTTTTACCTCCTGCTGTGAATTCCACTTTCCAGGTTTCCATGGATTTTCCCATAAAGTTCATTACTTCGCCTGATATCTTGTAAATTTTGAGACTAATTATTACCAGCTTTGCGGGACTAAATCAAATGCTTTTTTGTAGTCAATCCTCACCATAGCTAGATTTTTTCGTCTCATCTTGAACTTGTTAAGGATGCTTTGATCAAGGTACAGTAGCTCTCCTCTGCCTCTGGTCCACTTGCAGCATTCTTTCTGTTCATCGAGAAACAAACTGCGGCTTAGTAATGAGTAGTAAATATCCACCCATATATGTACCGTTAGTATTTTTCACATCTTAGGCAGGCACGTAATGGGTCTGTAGTTACTTTTTCCCGTTCCTGTTGGGGGTCTTTCTGGACCAATATAATTTTTCCTTTGGTCTTCCATTTGGGTACATCTGCTTCTTCTAAGTATCAATTCATTTCGATAGCCAGTCTGTCATGAATGGAGGAAAATGTTTTGAACCACAATTCATGTATCTCATAATTGCCTGGCATTTTCCAAGTTGGTAATTTTTTAGGGTTGTTCTGAGTTAATCGGTGTGTATTTTCACCTTTGGTAATTATTGTTATTACATTAACAAAAATATTAACAGTAATCATCATCATCATCATGTAGTGCCTCTAGAACGGATTTCCATGACTCTCCCTCGCCATTCGTCTCTATCGTCTATCGCTTTCGGCTGGTCTTCGATGCTACATCCTGTGTCTGTATAGAGCTGCTGTAGATAAGTTCTAGCTGGTCATCCAACTCTTGCTCGCCTATGTGAAGGGGTCCAGAGGAGCGCGTCGTTTATGAGTTCGTCCAAACATCTCCGGCAGCGCCCAGCATGTCTTATCCGTTGGGTTTTCCATGAATTTTTTTTTTACTTCTGTTACCGCGATCAATTTTAAATTATCCTCTTTTTTCATATGAGTTTAAATCTATTTTTATGGAGGCATTTAAATATGAGTTCATTACGTTTATTTAATCCTATTTACCAACCCCTCCGCTCGGGCAGGATGTGACACAAGGTCAATTTTTAAGCGAAGTTTACGTTAATTTAATTGTTGGCTCGTAATTTTATATTATAATGCTAATTTTTATCTCCAGACAAAAACTACGTCTATAATTGAAGCTTTCTGGAGTAGAAGATTTGTTTAATAAATCTCCATTTATTTCGTGGAGGTAGGCCCCTATCTCTCAAAATCCGTGGTGCAATGGTTATTGTCGCAGGATGTGGACACGGCGACACGAGTTCAAATCCTAGACCTGACTGATTGCATTTCACAAAGTACTAATACCCTTGGGAAGGTATGAATCCAAAATATTCTCCCTCCAGCTATGGGTAAATAGTAGGACAGACTAGGTTCTTCAGCCTTGGTGAGGCAACTAGTCTAGGAGAAGGAAAACTCTGAATTCGAACCTGTTAAACTCCGCTTAAAAGTTGACCTTGTGTCATATCCTGCCCAAGCGGAGGGGTTGGTAAATATGATCTCTCAAAATCCAAATCGACCTCGATGAAGCAATTTGATTTCTAAGTGAAAGGTTGGAAAAAGAGTGTCTATGATTGCAGAAGCTGTTTCCAATTTCCAGCCGAGATTCCTATATACCCTCTCCATCTTGCTATTTTCCATCGGGAAAATAGTTGCTTGGTAGACAACTTTCTTGGAATTACACATTCCTCCCATGGGGCAATCTTTATTTCTATAATTACAATGTAATTCATTTGTTCGCTGATTAACTATTTGCAATTTGTTTATTAAATTCTTATTATGATTATAAATTATTTTAGAAACATCATTCATGCAAGAGTAACTAATTTATATGTTCCTATTTAAAGAATTATTTAATGGATTGTTCTTGTTGAAAAGTCTATTAACTTAAGAAAGTACTTGTCTATATTAATATTTGAAAGTTTACAGTTAGATTACTCTCTTTTCATATGCTCTGTTTTTATCATTAGAATCAATATTATTATCTCTATCTTCAACTCTATAATTAGAACTATCTCACTTCTATTGTTGTTGCTACTACCACTGCTGTTGTTTATGTTGCAAGATCCAGTAACTTTATTGCTCTGTTTTTATCCAGTAACTTTATTGCAAGATCCAGTAACTTTATTGCTCTGTTTTTATCATTAGAATCAATATTATTATCTCTATCTTCAACTCTATAATTAGAACTATCTCACTTCTATTGTTGTTGCTACTACCACTGCTGTTGTTTATGTTGCAAGATCCAGTAACTTTATTGCTAATAAGTTGTTCCTAGCATTCTAACCTATGTTGGA
>OY757911.1:72145015-72205015 GCA_963585895.1 Sepioteuthis lessoniana | reverse complement strand
TCGAGAATAAAGAGACGTAATACAAACATGACTCACAGAAATATGATTTAGTCTCCTTTCAAGTTTGTGGTTTCTGTGCTAACATTCAACCATAAAAAAAGAGGTTGATATAAGAGTATAATCAAATAAGATATCTTCTCAAGGAAGAATGATCTTCAAAATATATCCCTGATACATATTATGTATATTATAATTATCATCGGAAATATAGGTTTCGATTTCTTTATTTATATGGCACATCAACTTTCGTGTGTTGCTTAATGACAAAAGCTTCCTAATTGAAGGCAAAATAGGTGAATATATATATATATATATATATATATATATATATATATATATATATATATATATATATATATTCTTATATGATCCAAAGAGGAAATACAAGTAGTAGGAGTATCCAATTTGAGTGCTCCGTACTAACGGCAATTGATATTTAATTAATATGGGATAAATGATTCATCAACCATCAATGGTCACAGCTAAAAAATCATCTTATATAAAGACAAAAAGAAAAAATTACCTTCTTGGTATCATTATAAATTTATTTCAGGTTTTTATAAGTTTTTTTTAAAATTTTCCTCAGATGAATTATTCAAAATTTTATTTTCAAAATTTTTAATTCTTAAATTTTGTTTTTTTAATTCTATTTTTGTTTTAAATTTAAACATGTAAATAGAAATTTTCAATTATTCATCTGAAGAAGGTCATTAAGAAACTTATAAATACCTGAAATAAATTTATAATGATACCAAGAAGTGATTTTTTTCTGTTTGTATGTATATAAAAGGATATATATATATATATATATATATATATATATATATATATATATATATATATATATATATATGCGTTTATGTGTGTGTGTTTCACCATATTACTCCCGATTTTGTTTCAATTTCATCCATATCTATGTTAGATTCCGTTTTTGTGGTAAAAAAATTTCAATTAATCAGTTCTACCATATATATATATATATATATATATGTGTGTGTGTGTGTGTGTGTGTGTGTGTGTGTGTGTGTGTGTGTGTGTTTCTCTCTCTCTCTATCTCTGTCTCTGTTTCTGTCTCTTTCTCTTTCTCTCTCACCCTCCCCCCCTCTCTCTCTCTCTCTCTCTCTCTCTCTCTCTGAATGTTTGTGTCATTTTAGACATTCCATGACACTGTTGATAGTCAGCACAACCCTCTCCAGTTCAACATTTTTTCCAAGTAAAGTTTCTCCTCATTTCCACGCATTAAATTGGGATGCCGTCGTCGAATTTATTTTAAAGAAAAGAAAAGTGTTGCCATCTGTGCATTAGTAGCCTGTATTTTGAGTCTTTTTACAAAACTCTGAAATGTCACGATTGAATTCCACGTAGTAAAATGTGCTTGTTATTCCTTTTAATATTTGATTAACAAACAAAACTTACGAATTTTAATGCAGTCAATCAAAATTTCTTGTTTGGTAATCAACTATTACTTATCAGCAGACTTTTTATCAGTGAGTCTTTTACCTTCATATTGCTATATAAAACTACATTTGCAATTATATTGGAAGGAAAGTTAAAATTGTATATTTTACATAGAGGAATTATCAATAGGATAAAAAGTAAAAGCTATATATCGAATTGATAATAGTTTTAATGTTTTTGAGTCTTCTGTTGTGAGAGCTGATGCCATAATTGTAATATCACCACTGTCAAATTTCCAAATATTAAGATTTAAGTGCAAATATTGTAGACTACTTGAATGTTATCATCAGACCGATTTACAAAAGCACAAATGTTACCCATGAGTATATGTATATATCTATTCTCTTATTGTTACGCCAATTTCTGTTTTTATTAACATTTATCTTAGGGTTGATATGCAATAAAACACAATTAAACCAAACAAGAAATTAATCTATTCGCTAAATGCAACCGAATATAAGGGGAAATGTATAAGAAATATATTACCATAATGTGGAATACAGTACAGTCGTACAATATATATAGAGGGTGTAATGGCCAAAGTACAGGACAACTAGATCGTTGTATGCAAGTTCGAACTCAGCAGGGCTATCACTTAGATCAGCGAAAAGACCTTTTAGATTGCAATCTGTCTTGCCTAACAGCTCTGTTTATATCCTCAGAATTATAAGAGTAAGCATATACAGCCAAATGGATATAGTTGTAAGAAATTGATATAGGGACCCGATTTCAAATCTTGGATGCGGTTGTTTACTTTTTATATTGAGCTAATCTTTTTGGTGGAAAAGGCATTGATCCATCACTTTTCCTCGCCCCACACAGCAATGGGTAAATAGTCGGGTATATATTTACCTACCCCAGGATGCGACATAATGACAATTTTCAAGTGGA
This sequence comes from Sepioteuthis lessoniana, assembly GCA_963585895.1. Lineage (NCBI taxonomy): Eukaryota > Metazoa > Mollusca > Cephalopoda > Myopsida > Loliginidae > Sepioteuthis > Sepioteuthis lessoniana. Next base: position 72,202,666 of record OY757911.1, on the reverse strand, counting down.
TTTTAACAGGTTTGAATTCAGCGTTGTCCTTTCCTAAAGCAGTGGCCGTACCAATGATTAAGAGCCAAATCTTCCAATAGCTGAAGTGAGAATTGTCGGATTCAAATCTTTCCTAAGTTTAGTAATGTTATGCGAAATGTAAACAGATTCGTCCCGGATTTGAAGTTGTCTCATCGTGTTCATTTCCTTCGTCGATGTTCGTTACACAACGAGCGCTTTCAGCAGAGTAAATATATGGGATAAATAGTTGGTTAGACTATTTCTTTCGTCTTGAATAGGTAAGTCGAAGAGATGTAAAACTGAATTCAAACCAGCTTTACTGTATTTAAAAATTGACTTTGTGTCATTTCCTGCATGTGGCGGAGGTGTTGGGTAAATACAGGCACAGAAGTAAAGGACCACGATCAGCTGTACTTGTAAAACTGGTTGATATCAGGACAAGCAATTTTTCACAATGAAAATGTACAAATACTTTTTGGCCCAATCGGCTGGGACTTTTGAGTACACCGACTGCATCTCAACAGAGGAGTAAGGCTCACTCAACGAGTGTCCTGTATATGACACTAAATAATCTGTTAGTGAGGCTTCAGTGATACTGGAGCTTTGGAGAATACGGAGTAACACTTTATTGACATCGCTCCCAGGGCCGCTCAGGCCCGGAGTGGTTGCACCTGACAGGATCCTATCTATGGGGCAAATAGAAATAAACTGAATTGTTTGGAGTAGAACTGTTTTCGACATTCAACTACGTACTTCTGAAGAACTGAATTGTTTAGAATAGAACTTTTTTCCTATTTAACAATGTGTAAACAAAAAACTGTACTGATGGTAAACTGAATCGTTTTAAACAGAACTGTTTATACGTATAAAATAGATTTGACATTAAATAACATACAATGGTTGATGTGTGAAAAATCAAACCAAACTGAACAAATAGTTATAGGAATGTACAAGCATGGGAAATTAATTGATTTCCATACTAAAAAGGGTGGCGTAACTTTTTGTGCAAAAAATGCTCGCTAAGCTGTAAATTCTATGACTGTCGGCATTTATTGACCAATCGGTGCTTTCGTGTTCATCTAAAAATCTCTTTGAGAATTCATAGACGTTAATATTTGATTTGCCGCGCGGAATTTGAAGGATCAAAACTGAAAATGATTGAAAAAGTCGTTTCCGTCTTAGATTGTTTAAAATATATTTTTAGCCTGTAAGAATCATAAATAAATCTTTAATTTTTAAATCTCATTTCGTGCTCACCTTAATCTTAAAAAGAATGAAAAAATAAACTCTCCAGCCATGGGTTAAGTACTATCACTGATTTACAAGGCTGACTTTAGCATTAAATAATCCACGAAGATTGATATTCCAAAAAGCAAAGAAACCAAACTAAACCATAATGCTACATGATTTTGTTTATTTCTTGACATTTTAACAATCGTTTTCTCTTTGGTCTCTGATGTAATTACAAATTTATTGGCATCAGCTTTCTACATCACTAGTTTTAGCCGCGTCAACACGTAAACAACATGTACGCATCGATTGGCTTTAGTAGGACAGCGAGCCAATTGCTTAAAATCTGATGTTTTTACTCTATGGGAATTTTATGTTGACAGGCTTCTTATTTCTCCCGTGAAACACTTCTCTCTTAAAAATCGTTAACTTTATTCTTTTGTTCACGATCCTATAACGTATGCAAATTAATGCGAGATAATTTAATCTCCATTATGCGGAAGAAAAGAAATTCAGGTTCATTCATGATAACGCTGTTGTCAGCTCCACAGGACGCATGTCTATGATGGGATTTTAAATGCGTAAATCGAAAATGAGACTTGGCTTGTAGCATCTGCAGGGAATTTACGCTGTAGCAATTCGGGCTTTTTGCATTTCTTAAAAATATTTTAGTCGATCATTTTAAGCCAACGCTAGTGCAAGTATAGAACATCAAAATGTAATCTTGGGTTTGCACTCGAGATATAACTTCAAAACGATAAATTGTTTTGTCAGAAAAGAATACCGATCCGTCTCACAAACAGCAGTGTCAACATAACCTTTTCCATTACTCCCAAGTCCACTTCGAGTGGTGGTACCTGATAGGCTTCTATCTGTGGGCCAAATCGATCTGTTTGAAAATTATTAATATTAAGAATATTTGACACCAAATTATAGTGTTCTGCAACTCATTATTATGAAATAGGAATCATTTCTTGAAGCCATAAGTATGTAAAAATTATTACTGTTATTTAGGAATACTTGAAACTACATATGTCACGGAGAGGAAATCCTACGTAATCGTTAATGGAGTAGCAAATGGACTCCTTGATCCACAAATCAATTTTGGTTAAGGTTGTTTTCCAATCACTTAGTGTAAATTCCCTCAAGAAAAGCATGTAACAAACTCTTGTCCCTATCCAGCTATGGGTAAAACAGGAGGGCAGATTAGGCTCTTTTGCTTTGGTAGAGCCAGCTTTCTAGAAAACGAAAATCTCTCTGAATTCTAAACCTGAGGAATATCGTTCAGTGAATATTTGACATAGTGGTACATCTTTCTTCTGTGTTTAGTTCATCTAAAAAGTGTGGCTGGTTCTCTAAAAAACAATTCACTACGGCAAACAAATCACCTGCAGTCTTCCGGCGTAACACTCAACAGAAGTACCTGTCACTGAAGTATCTGTTTTACAGAATAAGGGATAAACAATGGATTATAATACTTCGAAAGAAATGTAAAAAGAAAAAAATACAGTCGACCATCTTCCTATTTCTTTTTTCAAACACTATTTTACAATTTTTGTTATCAAATAAGAATTTACATCGATAACAACAAATAGTAAATTGTCACGATCAAAGATAAATGTCCATCAAATTAAATGAATTTAACGCATGTTTTTAATATTATCTCATAAAGTTTAATGGATTGGTGAAAAATTTTACACATTATTGAATAGATTTTTTTTTTAATTTTAAATGAGTGATATGTAAGGGATTCATCTATTGAAATATTTTTTATCTGTCAAGAATTCTAGACATAATTACGCAATTTGTGATTATTTTACATCTTCAAACTGAATACCAGCTTATAAACCTAATAAACGTACACATATATTTTACGCCGGTCCTACACCCCGTGGTGTAATGGTTACAGTGCTGGTTAAAGCGGAATCGAAGTACACAAGTTCGAACTCCAGTCGAACTATCACGTTCACTTTCGGACAAATAACCTTAGGAAAGCTATGCATCCCTTTATCCTCGCATCTATGGGTTAAATAGTGCCACTACTGCTCTTCCTAAAAAAGGATGGATTTGGCATTAAATTACCCAACAAGGTTGACATGCCACTAAATAACAAACAAACACACAAAGAAACGTCGGATTTAATATGCCTACTAATAACATGGTCTTCCACTGGTGATTGTTTATTGTTAGAAACCCCCTCAATGAGAGATGGTCCAGTCGGCTGGGGCGGTAGAATGCACCAACTGTATCTCTGCAGCGGGGTAAGACTTGGATATGACACTTAATAATCTGATGGAGAGGCTCCAGGAATGCAAGAGCTTTGGTCAATGCGCAGTAACCCTTTATTGCAATCGCTCTCAGGTCCATTCTGGTCCAAAGTCGCAGCAGCTGACAGGGTCCTATCTATTGGTCAAATATAACAAAGCTGTTTACATTTAAACTGCGTACTTATGCTAAACTAAATAGTTTGAAATAGAAATGTTTTTAAGTATAAAAATGGATTTTGCATTAAATAACCTTTAATGGTTGATATGCCATAAACCACACCAATCAATGAAAGCCCGCTCTCTTTGATCAAATTGTTTTACACAAAAATGTTTCTCTTAATCCAATAGATATAAATATACGACTGAAATATCCAACAGAATAGAAACTTAAAATATGTCAATAACAATAATTTCAAATGCCTTTATTCATAGCTGAAATTATAGGTATAAACATATTTCTTTACTTCTTTACGTTACAAACAGATCAGAATTCCTAATTACATTGCCGTAACAATCCCATAATCGGATGTAATAATCCCAATTACTTTTTTTCTCTAATCATTATCCCGCAGTTTAAAACGTCACAATAAATATATGAACCCTTCACCAATTTTTTTTTTTCATCTTTTATTTTTCTTACCATAATATGTGCACAATATTTGGTAGCTCTAAATTATACCCTTCAATCAAGCGGATAGATCAAAGAAACAAACTCTTATCAATTGTGTTTTAATCAATATGATACACTCTTCGATATCTTATTTACTGAAAGCAATTTTATCCGGCGCATATGGAAATCATGAAGAACTATTGACAGGTTTACGGCCATATTGAATTCTTATCTCTGATAAAATAAAAAGTAGCCGTGTCATTAATACAGTATGGCTGCACCACTTTCACTGTAACGTCATGACTGGAGAAATGGACGCATAGGAACTACAAAAGCATGTAGTATGCTGTTTTAAACATATCCTGCAAGCAGTACCCGACAAAACAGCAGTTGTACTGCCACATACCTCCTATCTTACAAACCATCCAAGTAAGATGAACAAAACATACTGGGAAGTGAGGACAATGTCGACCGAACAGCAAAAACTTACATCCATTAGTCCTGTGCGAACAGATGATGTCAACTAGATGATTATCAAGAGTGATTTCTGATCGGGACGATTATCGAGAGTGAAAGGGAGTCAAGGGAAATTGTCCAGTCAGCTTGCTTTGATAATGAGGATCACACACACACACACACACACACACACACACACACACACACACACACACACACATGCATATTGTATCTTTTCATATTGACCACTTAGTCTTACAAGTCAACATTTCTGACCGTTAATACTGACTCCGAATCACTATATATATATATATATATATATATATATAAGTAAAGTAAAGTTGGCGACCATAGTCGAGGGTAACCCGAAGGCTCCCTTTTCGATAGCTACTACACCAAGGTGTAGGGGAGGGCGCTACTCCTTCCCTGGATTGCCCTACTTTACCCTTGATCCGTACCTTATAATGCTGAGTGTTAAGCAAGGAGGCATCAAGTACCATTTTTTGAGTCTTTGGTATGACTGGACCTGGGATTGAACCCAGATCTCCCGGGCCATTGGCGAACACTCTAACCGCTAGGCCAATATATATATATATATATATATATATATATATATATATATATATATATATATATATATATATATATATATATATATATATATATATATATATATATATATATATATATATATATATATATATATATATATATATATATATATATATATATATATATATATATATATATATATATATATATATATATATATATATATATATATATATATATATATATATATATATATATATATATATATATATATATATGTATATATATATAGTTTGGCTGGTTTTATGGCATATCATCAGTTGTAGGTTATTTAATGACAAATCCTATGTATACTTATATATAAAATATATAATGGTTTGTAAACACATTTTGTAGATAACATTCTAGAATAAACCTGAGTTCTTTTTTGCACACAGTTAAGTAGTTCCAAGTATTGCTATATAATAGTCACATTTTAACATCAATCATTTGATTGCATAGTTTGTTCTTTTTGACCCCTCTATAGAACCCTGTCAGGAGCTACCACTCCGAGTCAGAATAGACCTGGAAGCAATGGCAATGAAGGAGTATTTCACATATTTCCAAATCTCAAAGACTCCCTATAAGGTAGTTCAATGTCATATCTCAGACTCTCGTTGGTAGAGGAGCAGTTTTACTCCTCAACAGTGATGCAGTCAGTGTATTCAACAACCCCAGCAAACTGGGTTGCATATAAATAGTATGAGATAGGGACAGATAAAGAAAGAGATATTGACAAAATGTTTGTTTCCTAGACAAACTCAAATAAACGAAGGAATTAATATATATATATATATATATATATATATATATATATATATGTGTGTGTGTGTGTGTGTGTGTGTGTGTGTGTGTGTGTCCATTCCTTCGTTTATTTGTGTCTGTCTCACTATCACACTTAGAAACAAATTTTGTCAATATATCTTTATGTCTGTGTGTCTATCAATTCTCATCTACCCCCCCCATATATATATATATATATATATATATATATATATATATATATATATATATATATGTATGTATGTATGTATGTATGTATGTATGTATGTATATATGTATGTATATGGATTAATGAATATGATTTCACGTCACGTTATATGTCCGCAGCATATCTCTTCAGTTTGACTCATTTGGCATCTTGGGTGGTAAATATATTCAAATTTCTAAGCCAAATAACAATAAAAAATATCAAGAGATAACAATATTGATAATAAAAGCAAAACGACAGAAATAATAGGAAAAAATTGTAAGATTAAAAAAGAATATGAAAAACAAAACTTCGAAATACATCGAAATAGAACCATATTTGAAGAAAAAAGATTAAACTGTATTTCAAATTATATTTACAATAAATTTTGCAATTATAATTTGTTGCCGGGACTAATGGTAATTGTAAGGGACAATTGTTGTGATTCACTATTCCTTGCTGTGCTTGACTGAGGACACGAATGACAGCTGAAGGGCCAATATTGAAAGTTTTAAAGTGGATCAGCTGGACACATTTTCGTGGACAGTTTTTTTTTTTTCATCGTACACATCCAACTAATTCCTTCATCGGCGACCGCCTGCTTGGCAATCGAGGTGAGTTTTCGCGTTAGAATTGCGACTGGATTCTCAAATTATTCATTTCAATTGTCGACCATTTTATTGAGGGAAATGGATTTGAGTTAAATATGTAATTTGTTTAAATTCAAATATACTTGTTTGTTTACTGAACAAAAAGATTTGTGTCTTTTTTCAAGAAAGTTAATATATATAAATCTACGAAGGACTTGGAGACGGTTATTAAAATTAATTTGATTAAATGAACCACAAATATAGACACTTGTGCCCCACATGCCCCCAAATTGTATGAATATAATTTTTAGACTATTTTTAGACTATTATATATTCAGTGAATACTGAATAATTACCTCAATCACTTACGAATAAATTATGATTGTAAAATTTATCGTTAATACAACTTAAAATCTTTTTTATTTGTATATAGTTCGATTTCGATTAATTTTGAGAATTTTTTGTCTTTTCTTTTTTAGTGTTTTCTCTTTTCAGTTTTTTTATAATTATTTTATTTGTATTATTATAATTGTTATGTTTCTTATTTATTTTAGTTTTCTCACTAATTTTAACATTTTACCTCCCCGCAGACGCTAACTACGTCAAACTGAGAACGTTAAACCATGTTTCCCAAAACCTCTTTCTCTTTATCTCTCTCTCTCTCTCTCTCTCTCTCTCTCTCTCTCTACTGATGTCTGTGTATCCATTTCTCCATATATATGTAGAAGAGAAGAGGACTTTCCCCAACTGACAAAGCGAGCACGTTAATGACTGGCGTGCAAAATGAGTGGTACGCACGAGAGAGCGAGAAAAAAGAAATATGGCCGACCTAACACCTCAATTTAAAATAAAATGTAGTCTCGAGTTAGGAGAATTTGCAAGAGTGGCGTATGCAAATTGTCTGAAGTGAATTAAACGGCCAAGAATGAAAATACCACGTACGAGTGAAAGGGGGAGATCGATGGAGTGAAGATGTTATTGTAGTTGGTGGAGAACATGACCACTTGAAGACACTATTTTTGTTAGTGGTCACTTGGATTCGTTTTACCCAGTTCGAGAACAATACACACACACACACACACACACACACACACACACACACACACATATATATATATATATATATATATATATATATATATACCAAAAATACAACATTGCAATAAACAAAAATGAAATTGACTAAACATATGAAAAGCATACTTGATTTGGAGTGCTGTATTGGGAAACGTTACGCCCTCACCCCCCCACATTATCTCAGTCTTCTAACCATATCACTTCTTAGCCGGCCGGTGATCAACTAGTGGTTCGAGGGGGTAACGCACATTTCTTGCCACCACACAAGAATACGATCGAGGGAGACAGGAGAAAATAGAAAGACAAACGAACAAACAAAGCTTGGGGTTACCAAGAGCAGAAAAGAGGTATTGCAACACTACATGCATGTGCATTCCTGATAGTAGATATATGGACTATCGCTAGCGTGGGTTACTAGCGAAAATTCCACAATGCTACTGGAATCAGACATCTTGAGACTCTTCTTCACTGGACCCTATCTTGTCTCCTCGCCTCACTGCTCGGTGTCTGGTGTTGACTGCCCCTCCGTGGATCCCAGCCGCAACTGCCTCTGCTCCTGTCCAACTACCAACTCTGCTCTCCTGCCACCAACTCTTCTCTCCTGTCCAACTCTCAACTCTCAACTCTCAACTGCCTCTCTCTGGTCCTTGCCTCTCTCTGGTCCGCGTCATCAACTCTCGTTCGCGTCCCCTTACCACTTCCGGATACGGCGAGATTTCAGATCCAAGAATCCTTTGTCTGGTTTCGCGCCAAAACAGACAATTGAATCGTCTGCTTTGGCAGCCTACCCCCATAATGCTACAGTATAATCATGAATTAGTTTACAAAGTTTCAATGCTTTAGAGTTTGAAAATAAGTAATACCTAATAATATCCTGTGAGAAATACAAAATTCTGTTATATTTGGTTTAGGAGATAATTACCTTTCTATAAAATGTTTAGAGGTATATATATTCACGCTTAATTTTGTTATCCATTTTCGTGGACTACTAAATGAAACACTTTTATCATTTAGAATATTTCAACTATTGTCTTCATTTTAATTGTTATACTCGATGTTATACCGATGTATCCTTCGGCCTTCTTCAAGTGTTTCATTTTGGAACTCGGAAGCCCACTCAGAACTTCGAACTGAACCTTTATTTAATCGATGCGGGTTTATGGTTCTAATTCCGTTAACCATGACCGGGTACACGTGTTAAGCTATCGTAAGTATTTCTTGTTAATTACATTATCATCCACAGACAGACTGTTACGTTGTATCACAACTCACAATTGTGGAAAGACTTGCAAGATGCTTCAACCTAAGATCGAAAACCGGCCACCTTTACGTCAACCTCATGACATATCTGACAGGCATTAGCATTCTTGACATAAGCGAAGGTATTTGAATGTTTATGTATTAATTTTTTCCTTTGTTTACATTTTACGCCAACGGCTCCCTGAGTACTCAATTCATTCGAAGAGCTTTATTTACAGAAAGTGACTGTGAGAGTTTTATTCTAATTCGGGTCTAAGTAGAAATTGCCCAGTTGGCTGGACTGTAGAATACGCCGACTGCACCTCTGCAGAGGGGTAAGACCGCTCCCGTAACGAATGTCCTGTATATGACACTAAACAATCTGATGGTGGGGTTCCAATGATTCTGGAACTTTGGGGAATGCGGAGCACTCCTTCAATGCCATCGCTTCCAGGTACACTCTTTGTATTGATCTCGATTCGCAGAGCCCGTTTCCAACAATTACAAACATTACGCCATGGACACTTCCATCTTTGGGAATTATATGCATAATCAAGCAAAAGTTATGTCTAGATAGATAGATAGATAGATAGCTCATAATCAGTTAAACATGCGTCACTTTTACCTTTGTTTTGAACCGAGTAATAGTCAATCAAAGTGATAAATATTCCTCCTTGATTCAATTTCATTGGTAAGGAAGTAGAAAGATAAAAATAAAAATTGCTATGTAGAATGAATAAGTTTCAATAATTAAAACAAATACTTATTGATTTACAAGCATATCTGAACAGGATGAGTTAGAGATATAGATTGATAAAAATGAAGAGATTTTGATTGAGTCAGAGAGACAGAGAGAGAGAGAGAGAGAGAGAGAGAGAGAGAGAGAGATTTATACAGTGAGAGGATAGATAAGCACGAAGAACTGGATCAGAAAAGGAAAACCATTTCCTAAAAATCTCAATAGAAATATGTAATGATGAAAGTGTGTAACGATGGAAGCTATAAGGACAAAATTACTTTGGCAAGAATATTTGTCAGCGTTTTTGTATTCGATATTAAACAGCAAGAACAAGAGAAAGAATGAGAGAGAGAGAAAGAAAAGAGAGAGAGAGAGAGAGAGAGAGAGAGAGAGAGAGAGAGAGGATAAGTCTGATGCCAATGTAAGTGGCTATTCTGGAAGTAGAGAAGAACCGATGGTGTTCACATCGAGCGATAATTGCCGCTAAATGCGTGGAGAATTCATGGCGAACAATGGCAACGGAAAATGATTTGCTGTGGTCGGTTGACGATGTGCAAATTACGCCTAATTTTATTGAAAGAGAGAAAACATGGTTAAGTAATAAGTGAAAAAAAACAAAACAACAAAACAAAACAAAAAAACAGTTTTTGTAAATTCATGCGTATGTTTTGCAAAGAGGAAAATATTATTGAATATACACATGTCTTTTTGACAGGAAGGTCATACGAGTACGGAAAGAGAAATAGAGAGAGTGCATACACAGGGAAAATACACAGACACACAAACACACACACACACGCAGACGCAGACACAGACATAGAATCACACACACACACACACACACACACACAGAAACACACACACACACACACACACACATATATATATATATATACATGTATGAGTACAGGCATGTATGCAACCTCGTACTCCTTTTCCAGTTTATACTTATATATGAGTGTGTCTGTGTGTGTAGGTGAGTGTATACATACTTTCTCTCTCTCTTTCTCTCTCTCTCTCTCTATATATATATATATATATATATGCAAACAACCTTCTATGCACACACTTATTAGCTTTCAGTCGCGCGTGCGTGCGTGTGTGTGTGTGTGTATGTGTGTGTGTGAGAGTCCACTTTCAAAGATTTTAAAAATTATGGCTTCAGCAGAGCAATTTAGTTTATATAGGCACGGGAAAATTGATATATATTAATATATATTTAGAGTAGAAAATTGCGGAAGTCGGTTGAAATTGGATATATGCAGCCAAAATATAGTAACATAGATAGATTGATAGATCATACGGATATATATATATATATATATATATATATATGTGTGTGTGTGTGTGTGTGTGTGTGTGTGTGTGTGTGTGTGTGTGAGGAAGAGAGAGAGAGAGAGAGAGAGGAATAAACTCCGACATCTTTCTCTGTTCATTTCTATGAACTGATAGATAGATAGATAGATAGGAACAAAATAGGATAAGTATGGAGAAATAAAATGTGAAATAGGAGAAAGATAGCTAGCTTGACAGAGATAGTAAAAGAGAATGAAATAATGAGAGATAAAAATATAGATGAAGACCGAATACGATTATAGGACCTTAATATTCTTTTTTTCAATCCTTGCCATGCTTACATGCACATGCACACATACACATTCATATATACAGGCTTACGGACGTACACACACACACACACACACACACACACATATGCGCGCGCACACACACACACACACACATTTGTGTGTATTTGAGCAGAACGGACGTGTAAAGTATATTTTTTTTAAACATTACGTGTATCTATTATAAATACGCTAATAGATACGCTAAGAAACATAACTAAAAAACACAATTCGTTGTCAACAATACAAAATGACCGATCTGGACACGATTCTCTTCAAATTATTTATTTTTTCAGCTCCCATTTGGAGAAAATGCAGCGATTTTTTTACAAGGCCTTAAAATGTATAAAACCTTATAAAATATTTATATTGTTTATCAAAATTGCCCTTTTTACGTGCATCCAAATTGAATTATAAGTATTTATATATTTCTATATTTGAATATTAGTTTCACGAATTATTTTCATGATCGTGTTCTCTTCAGCATATTTTGAACATTGAGCATGCATGAAGCTAAACCAAATAAATTATAAAATGTGTACACACACACATAATCACTCACACATACATATATATATATATATATAGAGAGAGAGAGAGAGATAGATATGAAATGTGTGTGTGTGAGTATGTGTGTTTGTACCAAGTAAAATGACATGTTACAATTTTATATGCGTTTATATGCATTACCATAAACATGCACACATGCTCATAAATAAATAACGCTACAGTCACTTTGCTCTCACGTTTACGAACGCATTCTTACGCACACACACACACACTCATATATATATATATATATGTGTGTGTGTGTGTGTGTGTGTGTGTGTGTGTGTGTGTATGTATGCATGCATGCGTGTGAGTGATATATATATATATATATATATATAGAATGAATTGGTCTGCTAAGAGATTTGCATCTTTTTAAGAATCATTTCTCTCGTTCTTACATACGTCTATGTTTCCAGTCTGTCGCTTTTGTCAGAGAACATATGTCGCATAATAGTACTCGAACTCACTCATGTAGGTTTGAAAATCGAATGTAGTCACCTACACAAGTGAGTTCGAGTCTCATTGGGTGCCCCATTCATGTGGCCTTGTTTCATATATGTTCTCTGATGAAAGCAGCAAACTGGAAACATTCACGTATGTAAAAAGGAAATGAATAATTAATATTAAAACATGAATCTCTTAATGGACCGATATCTTCTGAATTATTTACTTTTTACTGTGTTGGGATCAACGACAAAAAGAGAAAATAAGTTCATATATATATATATATATAAATATATATAAGAAACAACACCATACAAATCGCATCCTCATTAAGTTTTCAATCGAGAGTTTATGCATAATCAATTCTTTTATAATTTTTTTCCCAAAGTGACTAAAAATAAGAAGTTTTAATTGATATGTGCTATTTGCATACACATTTATATACAATATGAAATGCACACACAGCTACCCATACTAGTAGACCTACAAGCTCTTATTTCACTCTATACGAGTATATACTTATATATATCGACTTCAGTGGTGGCGAATAGGCGGAAGAATATATACATGAACGCACAAACCTGCACACAGTCAAGAAAAGCATTCACTCACACACATATATAGAAACAAGCTTATATTGTCCACAATGGCCAGGGAGACTGAGGTTCAATCCCAGGTCGACTCATACCAAAGACTCAATAAATGCTACTCGATTCCTCCTTGCTAAAACTTAGCATTATTAGGGACGGGTCAAAGGAACAGTGGAGCAATTCAGGGTAGAGATTAACGCTCTCCCTACATCTCGGTGTAGTAGCTATTAAAAAGGGATCCTTTGAGTTACCCTTGACTACGGTTGCCAACTTTACTTTTAATTTATGTATATACACATACATAAATGCCTTTTGCATAATAACCCACAAAAACTCAGACATACACACACATACACTTACACATACATATGTTGTATACTGACCTTCGACCCGGCCAAACATACCATTCCATAGTGATGCACCGGAAGGAAGTGACACATTCCAATGGCAATTATGAGGAGAAATCGCGTAGGCGGACTTGGCTGAAAAAATGGGACAGGGTAAAAATCCCATGGTACACTCATAGACTGATGCACCGGAAGAGAGTGACCTGTGAACTGCATGACAGTTATTTCCGCTTGATGACGATCAAACATGCCATTCCAAAGATTGAATGGGCGATTGAACTATTATATAACTCGGTGGGGACAGGAAGTCAGGGAGTTGGAATCAGAAGAGTTAGAGATAAGTTGTGGTAGAGAAAGCCACCACCCGGCAGAAGAGGCCCTCGGGACCCCAGTGAGTTTGGAGACTAGTTGGTGAGAAGATGCTGGAATGAGAACATGTCTCAGAGAGGTTGGGCCTCCAGGCCCCCGGTTGAGCAGCCTTGGAGAACGAGAACGACACACGGCGATGTCCTGAGGGGCTGGGAAGGTCAATATGTTGCAGTCTTTGTTCAGTCTCCAATTCCTTCTCACAGTAAAACCTTGAGTAACCCTTTTCGAACCCTTCAATAAAGTGAGAGGTACATATTTTTTAAAGAAGACTTCGCTCGTCTTTATCATTGCGTCAATATGAATTCCGCATATATATGTTTATAGTTGTAGCATATTTATTAAATGACTATAAAACACATATATATATATGTATATATGTGTGGGTGTGTATATGTATTTGTTTTTGTTTTCTCTCAGTCCACGGAAGATGTTAAGCCTTCCAAAGATCTGTAACACATGAGTCTTCCTTTTCTCTTGACATGATTTTAAACCAACACCAGAAAACCCAATCTGCCTATCTATTTCACTCATACACAGAAAAGGGAGGATTTAGATTCATGCCTTTCCCAAGAGTCTCATTGCAAAGTGAGGGTAAACCGCTATGACGTTATTCGAATTTGGCCGGCCGATTCCATTTTCTGGGGCCAAATACCGGTACATCCACATATATAAATGCACACACACACACACACACGTGCGTACATATATATGTGTACTTGTACGCGCACAAATATTTATATATATATAGAGAGAGAGAGAGACAGACAGACAGACAGACACACACACACACACACACACACACATATATATATTAATTATATTGAGAAACACAGTCAATTGTCATTAGAGATAGCCCTGTGACGAAGACAACAACGCCAACTATATTTGCCCATGTGGAACGTAGCAGTCTTGGCTCTGATTTTGGTTCTGGAAAAAATTAAAGGAGTCACAGAATAAATTCTATACAATTCTTTCCTTTTTTTTTATCAAAGAAGTGAATTACATTCAGTTTTAAGAGGATAAATATAGGTAACATTGCCGTAAGTTAATGACTGCTGTTACCCACGTGATATAAAAATCAAATATATACTGAAACCATGCGTGTGTTTCAAAGAGAATAGAATAAATTATAAAACCCAACAAAGATGTATCATCCCAAGACACATTTGCTTTTCAACAGTTTTTCCTTCCATAAAGCCAAAATATCAACTGTTACTAATTTCATGGTGTTTGGCGCAGAAAATTTGCTTGTCAAGGCGGTTCCATTCGCCCGTTACGAACAAAAGTGGAATTAGATTTTAATCTTCTCCTTCTAAAAATATTACTCGATTTTCAGTTCTTATATTCACATAAAATGTACTCTACATTATCAAATAGTATATTAAATTTCGTTATAGTAAAATTTGGCTGTATGAAAAAATCTGTTTTTATAAAACTACATATTACTGACTTGTGTATCTATGTATTAGGTAATGAGACTGGTTGTGTGAATATTTTATAAGCTAATATTTACCGACGCTCACAACACAAGCAAGATGTGACATAAGGTCAACTTTTGAACGATGTTTGATAGGTTTGAATTAAGAGTTTTCCTTCTGCCAGACCGGTTTCCACACCAAGGTTAAAGAGCCCACTCTACTCTACTATTTAGCAATACCTGGAGGGAGAATAGTTGGATGCATAATTTTCCCAAGAATAATAGTTCTATGTTAAATGCAAACAGCTATGTAGGGATTTGAATACGAGCTGCTGTGTCCATTTCACACAATAATAACCATTACACCACGTGCAACTTCTTTGTTAGCCAATATGAAAATGTTATTTCTTCTTCAAAATAGTTCCTTTGAGAAACCACACAACCAAGAATACCATGCTCCCATTCCAGGAGCCTTGTTGAATCTCTTCATCTGGTACGGCTTGAGGAATATTTGATCACTGTTTTTGCCAAATTGTGACCTCGGATTTAAGTTTTGATTTTGGGTGAAAGAAAAAATGTAAACATAACTTAGATGAGAAGAGTAAGGTATTAATGTTAACCAGAAATATTATTTAGGAGCAAAATATTGTTCACAGAGACTGTAACTAGAAATTTATACGACTGATTATTAAAAACCTCCTCATCAATATAACATAATCTTAAATCAGATCTGATCATTAAAATGACTGGTTCACCAGGATGAGATTCATCTTCTTTACAGTTTTATAGTTATTTTAAAATGCTTCTGTCCCCTTAAAAATTGCGCTCAGTATTTAATTCTATCTTCATAAACCGGTATAACTTGTCAATCTTTTTGTCATATTGTTCCGAACTTTGACATAGAATTTTATCTTTGTCCATTTTCGAGGATGACTTGGCGAAAAATACCTGTAGTAAAAAAGATTATCAAGCTGAACCTGAATTTTGAACGAAACGATTTATTGTATTCCAGTACGGCATTGAATAAATAATTTTCTATCAAATGAATTAAAACCAGTTTCATTAATTTCTAGACTGACTGAATGTCTATCTATCGATATATATATATCGATTTGGTCATAGTTATCTCATCCACCCTGTCGGCTGGAGCGGTAGAATACGCCAGCTGCATCTCTGCAGAGGGGTATCCCCCCAACGAGTATCCTGGATATGATACTAAACAATCTGATGGTGAGGTTCCAGCAATGCTGAGTACCACTTCTTTGCCATCGCTCGTAGAACTGACTTGTGTTGGTTGTGATGGGACTATTTTGACATTTAAACAGGGTACTTATGCTAAACTGAATTGGTTGAAATTGAACAGTTTTGGCATTCAAACGGCGTACTTGTGCTGAACTAAATTTTAACATTTAAACTGAGTACTCATGCTAAATTAAATTGTTTGAAATAAAACTGTTTTTACATTTAACTGAACTGTTTTAACATGTAACTATGCGTAAACAAAAACTATGCTAATACTAAACTGAATTACCCGAAAAGGGTTGATACGCTGTAAAACAAAACAACCAATCAACCAACCAAGCTCTCCAACTCTGATGAAAGAAGAGTATGTACTGGAAGAGGGACTATGACGAAAAATAAATCCCATTTGGTCAGATTCCATGAGAATCTCTGTATCAACCTCTGAACTTTTTAGCTTTTTCTCCATGCATTTCGTTGGCATCCATACAATAAAAGTGACAAACACAGCTTCAAAGAAATCCAATTTTATTTTACTTGTGTGGTTAGATTTCCATATGATTGATAGCTTGTTAATTGCTGTCTACACCTTTGTTATACTGATGATGACATCATTTTCACTTGATGAGATATTGCTGCCGAATTATGAGAAATTCTTTACTAATTTCGGAGACATGCCACTCAAAGTGTAGATGGCTTCTTTTTGTTTAAAACATACGAACTCTATTTTATTTGCTTTCTCATATAGACCAATACCTTCTGCTACTTGGTCCTGACAACTGAGTCGGGATTAAGCTTGAGCTGGAATATTTTTGAGAAGTACAAGATCATCTGCATTGTCTGCGTTTGTCATAGTTTCTGTGAGATATCGTCTGCATTTTCTGGTTTTAAATGTGAAAACATTTTCTTTAATTAGATATATTGACATTCATATTATGTAACCTAGGCAGATTATAAGTATATATGGTGCTAATGTATCTCTAAACAAGATTTTATCGACAATCTTGAATAAGTCTTAGTCACCATCGGGTGAGCAAAGCATTGCTTTCATGTTTTTGTTAAGCATCATTATAGCAGTGACAGTTTCTTTGAAGAGACCATATACTAAAAGTATTTGCTTGACTTTTCCTCTGTGTATGGAATCAAATGCCTTGGAGAAATCTACGAACAATAGTATTGCCTCAAGTTTTTATCGCTTACTTCTTCGATTATTCGACGGAAAATCAGAATCAGCAATGATAAGGATCAATTTTTCCGAAAATCGTTCAGATTTTGCACTGGAACTTTCTTGACTTTGGATACGATTTAGAAGAAGGGCATTATGAATCTTAGCAGCTATAGCAATAAGAGCTATGCCTTTGTAGTTCTTAATGATTCTGAAGTCGCCTTTCTTGGAAAAGGGGAAGATGAGGCCTTTCGCTAATTCCTGCACTGTGTTTTGTTTACAAGCACAAATAATACATCTTTCCGATATATTATGAAAATGTATTTCAATGTACGAGATTTGATAACTTCTGCATGGGTGTTTTTTCAAAAGTTTATATACAGCAGCGCCCATATTTACAACCCAAAATAAACTAACCAAAATTAGAATTTCGAAAATCCACGTATAATGGAGTTCTTTTTTTTTTTATCTAAATGTTCATGTTTTGTCACAATTATATTGCTGTTGAGTTTGATAATAAGTAGTACGTAATAATATTCGTTTTCTTGTAAAATATTCCACGAGAAATAATTTCTTGGTGTCTTTGCTTTTGAAGAAAATCAAGTTTTTTATAATCCTATTGACTGAATTTACTTATCAATGAGCAGTATTGCTTACTTGGTTTGTGATTTAATGCATATGTATATAGTTACCCATACTCTTCGCATCAGTAAATGTTTAAGAGAAGCAAAGCTAGTCTGATTTCAGATTGTTTTTTCTCCAAGACAGTTTGGCAAACCAAGACTAAAGAAACTAATATGCCTTATTATTTAGCAACAGCTAGAGGAGAACAGATAAATTTATAACTTTCGCATGAGCATTAGAAGCGAAGTGAAACTGAAACAGCCTCATCCAGGATTTTAACTCGGTTCAGTTATTACATTTTCTACGTCGATAACCGTTACATTAAGCACGCTTCTTTTATGAACATGTATTACTGTAACGAGCGGGAAAATGGTGTTCTTTTCTAAGCCCCATCTTCTCGAATCATGGCAGATATAAATTTATTTTGTCAAATGTATTCTAAAATGTAGCTTACACACAAAACCCAGCACAAAATTGGAGGGATAATTTTAATGCGATGAATTAGTATAATTTTGAATTCAAAATAAACATTTCAGGATAATAGTCTCGGAAAGGAAGATAATTTTTCAAATCAATATTTCATATTTTTTTACAATAGATTAACGTATTTTACATAAACTGACATCACTTAAAATCATTTTTTAAGTTGACAAAATGCACGTGATTTGAATGCATTAATTTGAAACAGAAATTATTTAAAACAATAAAATAAAATTTGTGATCATGGTAGGAAATAATGGGTTTAAAAGTTTAAAAAAAGATATCAAATTAATGATCAAACTTATATATATATATATATATATATATATATATATATATAGAATAAAGAATTACAAATTCTAGAAGCAACTGGTGTATAACGAATCTACAATCAGAATGAAGCTTAGAACTTAGTGAACATCGTATCTCTTGATCATAATCTATTTAAGAGCTAAGTAAACGATAATAGCTATGACCAATGTTTTTCTGATGCGGAGCCCAAACTACGGTATAGAATAATCTACATTACTAGACATTCGTTCCTGCCGCATCTCACGTCGAACACGTTACCACCATATTTCTCGCCTTTTCACCATTCCATAACGGCCAATCTAGAAACATTCATGCGCAACAGACTGATTGATTGATTGATTGATCGACAGGGTTGAACGGCATGTCGAACCGTCACAGTTTATTTCATGACTAGATGTGAGGAAATCACGTTTATATTTGTATATTTTATTGGTTGGTAGGGTTTTATAGCATTAACCATCGTAGATTATTTATTCCAAATTGTGTTTAGGTTGGATTTCATGGTATATCAACCATTGTTGGTTATTTAATGCCATATTCTGTTTTTACATACACACATACATACACACACACACACACACATATATATATATATATAAACCATTTTGTTGGTAGAGTTAAATGACCTAACAATTTTATTTCTAAAAACTCAATTTAGAATAAGTTAACAAAGTTAAATGGCTCCAAGTATTGCAATGCATCATAAACATCTGTCATTTGCTTTGACAAAGTTAAATGAAAAAACAGTTCTATTTCAGACAATTCAATTTAGCATAATTCATTTGGTTGCCCTCAGTTTAAATATCAAATAGTTCAATTTAACCCATAAATAGGACCCTATCAGGTGTAACCACTACGGGTCAGAGTAGACCTGGAAGCGACTGCAATAAAGGGGTACTCGGTATACCCCTAAGCTCCTGCATTACTGAAGCTTCCCAATCAGATTTTCAGAGTCACCCAAGGACACTCTTATGCAAGGGTGCAGTCGGTGTATTCTACAGCCCCAGCCGACTGAGCTGACATTTTTTTATTGTTGATCCTTAAGAGGTTTTTTCGTTGCACACGGTCCCCTTGAATACAATAAATTTCAAACATATCTATTTGATCGATAGATAGAACCCCCGAGGTACAACCACTTTTGGTCCGAACTGATCTAGGTTTAATGATAATTAAGAAGTACTCCATACTTCCCAGAGCACCAGAGTTCGAGCCTTATCACCAGTTGCAGTTTAGGGATATACTCAGGACACATCAGTATGGGATGCAACCGTCGTTCTCTAGGCCACACCAACAGAACTAGTGTGTATCAGAGAGAGTAAACCAGATCGTATGAATTTTAGAAATGTCTGTTTTCTTTTATTTTACATGTGCGACTAATATCCACAACTTTAGAAAGACGTTCAAAAAAAGAAATGAGCCACCTTACAACTTAGAAAGAAGAAAGCAGTTTCAATTTGAATTTTTAATTCATTTTTTATTTTTCATCATCACTCATGCAGAAGTTTTCAGTTTCGAAGGAGGATAGTGAGGTTAGTGTATCACCTCTGTGAAAAAAATTGGATCTCTCCAAAAAACACTACATTGCATGTGTTCATGAATTTCTCCAATCAAGATTCAAAGTTTATACATTTGCCGGAATACAGAAATTATCAGGAGAATTTTTTTAGGATTTAAAATACAAAGTAGAATAAAAAGTTGTGCAATATTTCGGCAGTTCTAGATGTTTTTGCCGAGGTCATAAATGTGACGAATCTCACTGAACTGACTTCGCCTGATATTCTCTATGTATAACTCACCGGATTTGCCTCTATAGTTTGGAACATGGCTTCGAAATCCATGGTTTTAGACTGACTTTGATTGATTGTCGAGGTTCTTGCAATCCCGAGCTAACTTTCTCGAAACATTTGGCTGCAGTACTGTGATCGACTGCATTTTTACTTTTCACACAACTGTTTGGGTTGCTTCTACGGCCAAGTAGAAGATCCCGAATTTGACCACGTTGCACATTCATCTGTGAGGCTTTCATACCACTTACGGAGAAAAGCAATGTGTAACGTGTCAGTGTACCAACTACCACGATACGAACAATCATAGTGGGTACCTTTCACGGCTTTACTCTTGGTCATTTCGCCGTTAACTAACACGAACCAAAATATTGTATAACTTTTGAAACAACAAATAATAAAGTTATAACCAAGGTTAATTATAGTCCGGATGATTGATGGCTAAACATTATAAATACATAGATCTATGTCTAAAATCACTTAAATACCAAAAAGTAGGGGTCTGAGGAAGAACTTAAGCTAGCTGCTAACCTAGACCAAGCCTTTATCGGTAGACCGTCTCTGGACATTAAATTTTCATAAACTTAATTGTATTTCTTACCCATTCTTGTCACCATAATGTCCAACATAGAAGCATTCATGTAACAGTAGATGTATAAAGCAGACCGTCAAAATTTAAATACTTTCTTATCCTCTTTTTCTATATGGATGACTCCCATCCACTCAGCCAGATGGACACCAAAAATAAAATAAAATATGCTACTAGTTCGAAATAGACAAAACGATTTTCTTACAATTCTGTAACTTACTATGCTAAAGAATAGGGATACGGAAAAGCAAAATAGGTCAAAGGCTTACGCAAGCAGGTATTCATCAAAGGCGTAATCCTATTAGGACAAGTATCCATCTACAACCGTCTTCATGAATTATGTTGCCTTCAATTTTCTGTGTAATAAAAGATACAAACAAGGCTGCCTCGGGATGTGTCATGGTTAACATGTTAGCACAAGCAAAACTTCACGAGTGAGTTCGAGTTTTATTCATACGGCTTTGTACTACATATAAGCAAAAAGCTTAGTAAATTACAAAAAGTAACAAATCAACACCAAATTATCGGTAGATGTGACCTGGATTTATTCTTACTCTATTTAGAGTTTGAAAACTACAACTCTCTCATCTGCTTTTCAAAGGCCCAAAGATTTAGAAGTCGAAAAGAAGTCGAAAAGCGTAAGCAAAGTTGGTGATTGTAGTCGAGCCCAAGCCTCCCTTTTCAATAGCTACTACACCGAGGTGTAGGAGAGGGCGCTACTCTTTCCTCTGGATTACTCTACTTTACCCTTGACACGTACTTCATAATGCTGAGTGTTAAGCGAGGTATCAAGTACCACTTTTTAAGTTTTTGGTATGACTCGACCTGGGATTGAATCCCGGTCTCCCGGGCTATTGGCGAACACTCTGCCCACTAGACTAATTGTAAAGCCTTTTTCCTTTTCTTTTCTTTTTTTTTCAGTAGATTATTGAGAATCTTCGTATGCATAAAAACTAAAATGATAAATAAAAAAAATGAATAACAAGGGACAAATGAATAGAGATTGTCTGACCATAAATAAGCTGGAAATTTCTTTTCGATAAAATCTTTATTGTTTAGTATTCAAAAGGCATACATCTACTTTTGTGATTTGTCAGTTCTGTCAAATATCGATCTTCATCGATTTTAGAAGAGTGGTTCTTGTTTATAATCTAATATGTTGAAACAATCTCTGATTTACCAAACTGCATGTATACCACAGGTAATTATTTCTTTAGCTCGGCTTAAAAATCTAGAGAATCTAACGAGTGCATCAAGTAGAGTAGAGATAATCAGGTTGTTCTACAATATTTGGGGGCATTTGAAGAGTAGATGAGAGTGTTATTCTTTTAAAACTCTCGGTAGAGTTCTAATGGAGTAACTCACAGTCATTGGTTTCTTTGTTGGTTATTAAGTCATTTGGTAGGTGGTTAGTTTAGTTTTATGGCATATCAAGCTTTACTGCGTTATTTAGTACTGACGACAGTTTTTTTTTACATGCAATTACATAATTCCAAGTATGTGATAATAACAATCTGAAAACAATTATAGATTCAAGAATATATTCTCGATACTAATAATTTGTACATAATTATATAGTTTCAAGTATTCTTGTTCATTATTAACGATTTTCAAGGACTTATATTGTTTTAATAATTTCTTTCTATTATAAAGGTAATTTGTTACAGTCATTATGTGGCTTTACGTATTCTTATCTCATACTCTATAATTCTAAAACTGATATATTTGACTGCCCGATGAGACCTTAATTGGCACTACTGTTCTGAGTTAGAGTGGACTAATAATAGTAACGAAGCGATAACTCCCAGCTATCCAGAACTAGAGAATCGAAGCCTCACCACCGGATACAAAATTAATTTCATACCCAAGACACACACTAACAAAGGTCTACTAACTTAGCTAACTATGATACAACACACGGTGTACTCGATAGATAAATTAGTTGATATATATAATATTTTATGTGTATGTACACTAAAGATTTTTGTATAGCTCAATTATTATTTAATGTACTATTGCTTCACCCCCCCACACACACCCATATATATATATATATATATATATATATATATATATATATATATATATATATATAACTATATATATATTCTTAATTACATATTAAGCTTGTAAGTAGTGCTTTGCACGAACATTTTCCTTTCTCCATTTATTTTCTGATTATCTAACGTGACCCGAAACGAATTTTTGATTAAAGTCGATTTTATGATTCGCCTGTTATTCTGTCGTGTATTTTTGTGAGTCTTTTCAGTTAATGATCTCTCTTTTCGCCTGATGTTTACCGTCCGCCAAAGTAAAGGTCCCTATTGAAGATGAAACTGTTAGTAAGTGCTTTTAGACGGCATTCACTTCGGATCATTTACTCTGATCTTTTCGCGAACTCTCCGCGTCGCTAATATTAATCTAATAGAAATTGAGCCGTCAGCTTCATATTCGATCACCTTTCCATTCAGTCTTCCGTATTCATTCAAATAATTCTATCAGAAACCTTTTCAACTTACACTATAGTTTGCCTACCCGACTAATAATCATATATTTTTGCTCTTTTCTTTCATCTTTCGTTCAAATTTTCAGTTTTCTTTCTGAGACTCTATTTTCTCATTTCTTCATTCTTTTTCTCTTCATTTCTTTCTTTGTTTTTTTCCTTTTTTTTATTTCTTTAGTTTTTATTTTTTCGTTTTTTTCAAAATAACATTTTTCGCCCTTTCTTTCTTTCTTTCTTTCTTTCTTTCTTTCTTTCTTTCTCAGCTCTACCTTTGTATATGTTAGTTTATTTATTTATCTATTTATTTATATATTCATTTCTCACTCAATTTTAACATCGGAAACAAGTTGCTCTCTTTCAATCTTTCTTTCTCAATTCACCCTTTGTCAATATATTTCATTTTTTCTTCTCCTTATATTTCAGATTTTGTTCTACTACACTTTGCATTTTTTCCCTGTTACATATATATTAAAATTATTTTCCTTAATCGTCACTATCGTTATTTCTTTCTTCATCACTCTTTCCAGGTATGAACAGTAATTTCGCCAACCCTTCATTACTTAGTGTTCTAATTTCATTGCTCTTGTTCCAGACTAAGACTGATCGTTTATTGTTCATATTTCCGTTTTTATTTAATAGATTTCTTACCCTTTCAAAACTTATCCTTCAGTACTTATACCCTTCTTCTTCTTCTTCTTCTTCTTCTTCTTCTTCTTCTTCTTCTTCTTCTTCTTTTTTTTTTTTTTTAATCATTTTGATAGTCTCCTTCATAAGTTCATTCATTTATATTCAATTTTCTTTTCTTTTTTTTTTTTTTCATTCTTCCGCTTTATTTCTCTCTTTTTCGTTATTCTTCTTATTCAGTCCCTCGATTTGTTATTCATTGATAATCTTCTTTTTCCTTTTATTCCTATAAAACTTTGTTTTATAATTCATTATAAGTTATTCTTTCTTTCTTTTTCCATTTTTTCTTTTGTTTGTGTATTTCTTCATTTCTTTTCTTTTTTGTTGAAATCCTTTTACTGATTTTTTGTTTGTTTCTTTCAGTCTTTTGTTTCTATGTGTCGTTTTGTTTCACTTGGTTTCTATCACTGTTTTTCATTTGGCTTGTTCTTTTGCTCTCTCTCTCTCTCTCTCTCTCTCTCTCTCTCTCTCTCTCTCTCTCTCTCTCTCTCTCTCTCTCTGTTGGTTATATTCCCTCTACTTCCTTAATTCTTTATCTTTTCCCATTTGTTCTTTTACTTCTTATTTTTTATGTCTTTATTTATTTCCTTGTATTTATAATTTTACTTCTTTTTTTTATGTTCTTAGCAATATTTTCCTTTTATCTCTATTTTCTTTAAAGTTATTTAATTTATCTTTCTTTTTCTTAATTTTCTTTTCTTTAATTCATAATCACATTCCTTTTCTTCGTCGTTGTCCATGTTTTCACTTTCTCGTTTCACTCTTTCTTCCAATTTCTCTTTTCTATCCTCGCCAACCGTTTCTAATTCTTCATTCTCATTCATTTTACCTATCTGTCATACATCGAACCAGTTAACGCCCTATCAAGTAGCAGAACATTACCGTCGGCTAAAGCAAATGCCAATTACTCTACGAAGGTCGTTCCCTAGGGTTCGTGTCGCACATCATATCAGAATTACAACACGCAAACTCGTTTCCGAAAAGCCTGGTTTAATTATGCCAATGGGGCATTTAACCCATACGACCAGCTCACAACATTCAGCTCCCGACCGACACCTTCACTGGCAGAATCTGATATACGCGAAACGTAAGCAATAGAATCCAAAGTCATTAATATTTATATAATAAGGTACACACTTGAAAACGAAAACAATATAAGAAGTAAATATAAAAAAAACTGTATGAGAAGTGAGGGTGAAGGACCAGGTTTTTTTTTTCTTTGTTGTTATTGTTGTGGTTTTTATTTTTATCTATTTTTTTTTTTTTTAGCTTCAGCTATTCACCGTCGAAAATACCGTGTTTGATCTACAAATATTCTTTTCTTTAAGGAGACACGGCAGATGACTCCGAACACAACAATGAGACGTTCCGAGGCGAGTTTTTAGTGTACGTCATTTCTGCGAATATTTTGTAAGATTTATTCCATCTATGATTATTTTGTTGCATTATTGGGGCACCGTTCTAGAGTCACTGATATTTTTTTCTGTTTTTTTTTTTTTTTTTGTTGTTTTGTTTTTTTTCACCCTAAGAGAGCACAATCTTTAGTAATGATGGTAATATAGAAAGTTTTGTAGATTTTCCTCGCTTTCTTCAATGCATAACTATTTCTCTCACTCAATATTTTTATATTTTTCCGTTCTACATCATTATTATTTTTTGTTTCCTTTTGTAGGCAGAGCTTAAAAGTTTCCCTTTTTATTGGCTAAATAAGAAATATTTTTTCGCTGTGTGTGGTAGAGGGTTGTGTGCTGTTATTTGAATAAGTTAGGCATTCATTCAGAGGGTAACGCGCCATACAGAACAATAAGAGAAAAAGAATACGTCAGATAAATAATGGAGTTACATTCGTCTTATTGAAACCAACGAGCTAAATGTTTCTCTACTTCAACATGGTTACACGCACGCAAATAGAACAAAGCAAATTAGCGTTAATACGTAGATATATGCAACCAATTAGATTTATAATTTAAGAATATGTGTTCAGAGATAAGAATATATATATATATATATATATATATATATACAAACACACACAAATATATTTATAAACACTAACACACACACACACACACACACCCAATGTATAGAATTGCTGATAATTCAAAGATATATATGAATACATGAGGACGGGCTTATAAGAATATATAAAGAAAGAAATTTACAAGCATACACACACAAAAACACACACACATACACAAATGTATATATATATATATATATAATTTCAGGTAATTGAAAGATATGTCTGCATAAGTATAAACAAGTTCACATGCATATATAAGGAAACAATTATCTACAAACGTAAATTCCCCCACACTCATATACACACACATGCACACACACGTATATATATATATATATATAATCCACACATGACTCACTCATAAGAACGAATGAATGTACATAATGTATATACAATTCTTAAATATATATAATCATATATAATATAATTCGAGCGTCCTGCGGGTCTAGCCACACTGAAGAGTTCTGATAGAACGAAACAGTCTGTCTGTGGATGACAATATATATATATATATATATATATATATATATGCGCGCGCGTGTGTGTGTGTGAATTTTTGTCTGTTATCCAATGTAGGTTTACGTGCGTGAGTATGAAAATTTTATTTCCTTTTTATTTTAGATACATATTCCCATACACAGATCAACCAAATCACTGTTATCAGCGACATGTTGCAAGAATTTCAGCTACTATTTTTAAACAATTGGAAATGTCAGACCTTGGGGTATATTGCCTGGTAAAGTGGTCACGATAACTTTATTTTCATTTATTGAATTCCATCATTATTATCCTGAAAAAAGATCCGAGCTATTCATAACCATTTTTTTCATGAGCCAGAGGGTTTGGTCTAAGTATTTTCAAAACAGATTTAGCTCGTGGGATGGACTCTCCTGTTCTATTTAGATGAATACACAACGATAATAGTTCAAGAAAACAAAAACCATTAACTACGGAAAAAGCATTTAGCAGATTAGACTTATTAATATTAGTAAAACGAAGGCGGCTGCACCGGTGTTTGTAGAACTACAGTGGGACAAATGTCAATTAGCTTTTAGGTTAAAAAAGCAATGTGACACAACACACAGTATATTGTTTGTACCTGCCTATTGGAATGCGAGTTGATAAATCTGACAGTGTCTCTAAGCCTAACAATGACCACTGATAAAAGTGTGTTCACTAGAAACTAGAATTTCCGCACTATACATTTGGGGTACCAAATAGAATTTAGACCGCTCTGTGGTAAAAGATGACAAACACAAAAAACTCTGTTTAACTACACAGAGGTTTACTGACTACAGCAACTTGTAGGTAGTCGCTGGGAGAAAGAAAAAGAGTATGGAAACTTAGGCGACCGCATCAGCTAGACATAGAGAAGCAAAATATCCTGGTGAGAAAAAGATGAGCAGACGCAGACCTTGAATTTTTTCCTTAGTTCTAACATGCTTCTCCGCTGGGCCGTGTCTAAGCCCCAACCTTTGGAGTCCCCTACCCCCCAAAAAATAGGGCTCGTAAACTTTTCCCTCCTCACATCTTCATGACTGATGTTCAACTGTACGTATTTACCTCATCATGTCTCGCCAGCAACTCCCAAAAGGGTACGAGTCATTACCTCACTTCCGCCTGTGGTATTGGAGGCAGAAACATATCCGTTTCCGATGGTTCAAGACCTGCGCAGAAAGTTTCGAACCCCCAGGTTTTTTTCCTAGTCATTTATAATTACTACGAGTGGTTTGGACTGGCTATTCCGATACTATTTGCTTTATTTATTTATTCAATTTCAATTTTCTATGAGTCGTTCAATTACGCTACAG
The DNA here is from genome assembly GCA_963585895.1 of Sepioteuthis lessoniana. Taxonomy (NCBI): domain Eukaryota; kingdom Metazoa; phylum Mollusca; class Cephalopoda; order Myopsida; family Loliginidae; genus Sepioteuthis; species Sepioteuthis lessoniana. The sequence goes on along the minus strand of OY757911.1, from coordinate 72,174,339 downwards.
GAATAGAACTTATATCGATTCAAAAAGATCACCTCTTCTCAGGAGTCATGCCTTCTCCCATAAAAGATAAACGAGCTTTTCGAAATAAGATAAACTTGTTCTCTTAATTAAGATATTCGTTCACCGGGTCATTGGTCTAATGAGTAGAGTGTTCGCCAATGGTTCGGGAGATTGGGGTTCAATCACTGGTCGAATCATTCTAAAGACTCAAAAAATGGTAGTAGATGCCGCCTTGCTTAACACTCAGCATTATAAGGTAAGGATCAAGGGTAAAGTAGAGCAATCCAGGAAATGGAACAGTGCCTTCCCCTACATCTTGTCGTAGATATTGAAAAGGGAGACTTCGGGTCACCCTTGACTAAGGGCGCCAACTTTACTTACACCCTCTCACGCTTTTTGGAAAAAAGATAGCATGCAAAGTGACTTTGGAAATTATTATAGTTTTGATAAGGATATCAATTTTAAAATAGAAATTCTAAATATAATCAGTCTATCTCTAGCATTTTATTTTTCTGAAGATAGATAGATAGATAGACCTTGTATAGACATAAAATATTTATCAAATAATAAAAAGAAATCGATAATAGCTACCCGTAATACTGTGAGAATGATATTATTGTGAAGTAAATATTCAGAAAAATAAATTTAGTGGATTCATTTAGTTGGTTTATACATTAAAACGAATGCATTTAGGGTGAAATATTGTGTCATTTGTGAAGAGTAATGAATACATGCGTGTGTTTAACTAAAACTTGGGAAATATTACATATAAGTTTCATATATATATATATATATATATAATGTACTGGGTGTCAGATATATGCATATAATCTTTATACATGTGGAAAATGGACCATTGATTCTCTTGTTACAGAATGCATTAAGTTATGAATACTTTACTCACTTAAGGAAAAAAGCTCTTTTCAAAGTGAGGAATTTCCTGTTCTCCGTGTTTATATGCTGATTTCACTTACTTTTTACTTCTCAATAACACCATCCCAGATATATTGGGATAACGCATTATTTCGATTCGATTAACTTTTTGACCTATACAGTAAAGTCTCTCTCTCTCTCTCTCTCTCTCTCTCTCTCTCTCTCTCTCTCTCTCTTTATATATATATATATATATATATATATATATATATATACATTCTATATTTTTTTGCGCCCTAGTCGTATTGTGTGTGACGGACGGCTTTTAATTATGTTATTCGACTTTTCTTGTTTCCTTACAAGGAAATGTATTTAAAAATGAAAGTAGTGAAGGAACTCCCCATTATCTTTTTCTTCTGGTCCGAACACTTTTGACTATTCTTCATCCATTGTCAAGAACAAAAATGAGTCATGGTTGTTATTGTCTTTGGACGAGCTGAAATGTTGAACTGTTTTTAGCGAATCTCCTCGAAAAAGTTAAAATTTAAATTACGTCTATAAATCAAGGAAATATTTTGTTTTCTTGACAACATAAGTATCGCCAAGCACATAACCATGCTTATGTGTATGTATATACGTATAGATGTGCATGAGTTGCTCTGTGGACTTTTGCCCATGTATGTGTGCCCGTGTGTGTATGTGAGAAAAATTTTCTGTAAATCGGATGAACAAGAAAAGTCTTCATATCTTATTCTTTGCTTGGAATGAATAGGAGAATGTAGGAATAAAAGAATGTAGGAATTAGTTATTGGAAATAAAAATAAGAATATGGGAATATAAGATACATGAATATAATGTTTGAAAAAGAATATAAGCATAAAGTGATATAAGAATAAAGAAATATAAGAATATTGGAACTCGATAAAGGAATTAAGGAAGTTTAAGTATTCTCATTTCGCCTTTTCTGCAAATCTAAGAGTTTCTCGACCATTCTGCAACCATTTTCAAGAACAAGAATGTGGCATGGATGTTGACGTCTTCGGACGAATTGATTTTTTAAATAATCATTAACTCCTCTCTTCATTAATTTAAATGATGATATTAAACCAACAAAATTTGTTGGTTTAATTGTTTACATAATAACGTGTCACTTTAGGAACGTTGTCATTTGGAAATAGTTTTGAAAATTATCAGTTATCATTAGATGATAATAAAATTTCTCTTCTCAAAATCAGCGTATTTCTCCAGAAATGTATCACTGTGATTCTATTATTGGTCATAAAACAAGGATGAGTGGTAAAGAACCAAAATGGACTGTAAGATATCAAGCTCACACTATACTCTCTGAGTGCTACTCATGAGTTTTGCTTCTAGGGCTTGGAGCACTGGCTTGTAATTGATAATTCTAGGTCTTCCTAAACTTGTCTGATCGACTATGTTGTTACAACCCGAGCTGTATTTCATGAACCATCTGCATCTTCAACTTCTGCACAACAAATGTTTTTGCTTGCATTCGCAGCTTAGTTTGAAACCTTAAAGCATAAATTCCCGAAGTAAGCTCCATTGCATGTTCATCAGCACGGCTTTCAAATCATCCACGCCAGTACCACAACTACCAGCGAACTACCAACTACAATGGATACCAACAACGGCTTGCACTGCTTCGATCACGTGATATACCTGCAGCAAACTAACACATGACAAAATATTGCAAAACATTTGATTCGTTCGAGTTAAATTCTCCAATGTCTGTCTCAGTATCTCACCAACTGGCTCAAACACTTTCCTATATATACGGGGTACATTCAATAGGTTTCAAGACTTTTTTTTTTGTACAGGCATTTAAAATTGTCATAGACTCTTAAAAATTCAACTTGTTATTGCTATACATCTTATGGAATGACCGAACAATTTTTATAATTTCAGCTTCAAATGAACAGCTACAGCAGGAATTGGAATATACCCTACTAAAGCCTGATTGTCACAGCTAGTGAATTTCAAAAATGCAATCTGGACGTGAGGAAAAACAATATGCAATAAAATTCTGTTTTAAACTTGGAAAAATGCCACAGAGACGTATGGAATGCTTCAGAATGCTTTTGGAGATTCAAGGAAGGCAGAGAGTCTTTGAAGGATGTTGTGAGGTATGGGAGGAGTAAAGAGTCAATACACCAGAGTTAATTGACCAAAGAGTTAGGGATGGCGTTTGAGTTACTCTGTTGAGGTTTTAAGGGAGTTCAGGAAGGGATTCCGTCGGAAGAGGCCAGCTCTCTTCAAATCGGTTCAGTGGCATTTCTACCAAGACAATACACTAGACCACAACTCCATCCTTGTCACAGACTAGTTCCTCACCCTCCCTATAATTCAGACCTTTCTCCCTGTGACTTTTGGTTATTCCCTAAGCTCACAGGCTGTCGTTATGAGACAATTTAGAAGATGAAAGAGGCTATGACGAAGGTCATTGACACGCTCACACAAAAGGATTTCCATAGGGCCTTCCATAAGTTGTTGGGACGGTGCAACAAGTGCATTGTAGCCAGAGGAGATTACTTCGAAGGGGACTAGAGTTTCATGTGTGTACTATCAATAAAAGTGCCCATACGAAAAAAGTCTGGAAACTTATTTAGTGATCCTCGTATATACAAACATTTTTTTCTCTCTATATATTTACAAACACTTTCCTATATATATATATATATATATATACAAACACTTTCATATATATCTCTATATATATACACACACAAACATACTGTCGCGAACAAGATGAAGCACATGATCAGCATTCAAGCAGAGTTTAACAGGCTTGTATTCTGAGTTTTCCTTCTCACAGATCGGTTGCCCCTAACCTGTTAAAGAGCCTATTCTGCCCTACTATTTACTTATAACTGCAGCATTAATAGTTGAATGCGTGTCTTTCCCAGTGGTATTAGCTCATTGTAAAATGCAAACAGCATCGTCTTGTATTTGAACATCGATCACCAAGTCCACGTGTCCTCGTGGTGTAATGGTTAAAGCGATGAGCTGCGGAATCGTAGTACGCGAGTTCGTACTCCAGTCGCGCTATTACGTTCACTTTCGGGCAAATACCCTTGGGAAAGGTAACAACCCCCTTATTCTCCCTCCAGCTATAGGTAAATAGTAGGACGGACTAGGTTCTTCAGCCTTGGTGAGGCAACTAGTCTAGGAGAAGGAAAACTCTGAATTCAAAACCTGTTAAACTCCGCTTAAAAATTGACCTTGTGTCATACCCTGCCCGAGCGGAGGGGTTGGTAAATAGTACCAAGTCCACTCTCTTGTAGCGTAACCGATAAAAACGGTTACGCTATGAGCCCCCCCCCAAATCTCTCTCTCTCTCTCTACATATATATATATGTGTGTGTGTGTGTGTGTGTGTGTGTGAAAAAATTGCGTGAATGATTGAATAAAACTATGTTATACAAATTTGATATTTTTTCTCCTTAATCAGACTAAAAATTTATTTCATGAACAAAAGTCATGTTATCCTTTCTTGTATTAAAAAAATATTACTTAGAACGTAAATATCCTCCAGTATTTACATTATAAGAAAGAAAAGTTCATGCATTAAATATAGTAGTTGTGTTTAGTCTTAAACATAGTTTATATTATTTTGTGCGCATGTGGTTTTCTTATGCACACCCCACTATCAAGTGCGAAAGTATATTTATGATGCTAAGATATAACTATATGATAAATTGATTATTTGTTGCTGGCGCTGTCAAGAAAAAGGTGAGAAATTTTCGCTCAATGTAAATAATTGAGCAATGTTGATAATAAATACATTCTTGAAGAAACAGAATGTCAGACTTTCACTCAAGAGAAATAAAACCGAAAGTTGAGTAGGAATAGGAATTAATCTATAATTTACTGAAGATTTATCCATTTCATCATTTTATTTATAAGGTTGATGAAGGTTCCAAATTAGATTAAAAAAAAAAACAAAAAACAAATGACTGGTATGATATGATTGAGTAAAAAATATATTTTTAACAATCGAGGAGGAAAAAGACTTTTTATATTATATTGAGTTCTGATCCTTCAAAATTGACGGGGGCAATTAAAATATTAAGAAATCCCAAAAGGAAGGCGTCCCAAATAAATCCACTAAATTCAATGAATACAAAAATACAAATTTAGAATTTTAATTTTTTTGCGCATGGAAATCGGTTGACTTTCCCTATTTTTGTTATTTTTGTACGCTTTGGTAAAAGTTTACAATTTTTCATTTAGATTGATGTAAAAATTTGTGCAATCGCACCTTCCCTAAATAGTTTCAATCCACATTTATCATGTTCAGAGGTAAAAATTCAGATGTTACCATTTGAAATTAAAAACCATTTTGATGTATTTGCATTTTCATAACGACACTCTCTTATAAACACCCCGAAACTACTCGTAAAAACTAAGACACACACTAACACTCCCGTATATATAACCTAGAATTATCTAGAATTATCTTTGAAAATAGCGACAATATCTTTAATTTTTTTAGTTTTTTATTAAATGAGTTTTTGACGAAAATATAAAAAAACGCAACACACACACACCCGCACACACTCACGTATACATATACTTATAAATACATATATATATATATGTGTGTGTGTGTGTGTGTGTGTGTGTGTGTGTGTGTGTGTGTGTGTTGCGTTTTTATAGTTTTAAATCTTCAGTGTATATCGCCTTCAAAAATTACCAACACTAAATTGATACCCATATTTACAGTTCACACAACATTATTTAGTTTTGCATGTGTCTGTGTCTGGATGTGTATATGGTTGTATGTATGTGTGTGTCTGGTTGTGCATATGTGTGTGTGTGTCCATTTCATCTAAAGAACTGGATATTATAACTCCATAAAATTAGGTTCTTACAAATAAAAAACTTGATGCACTCGCATGTGTCGAGAGTACAATATTAGTGGAAAATAAAATACTACAAAGATTTGTAAAGGAACTGCTTACAACTCAAATGTTTATTTGTATGAGTTCGAGACGAAGTAAAAATCCATCTTTTTAAAATTTAAAGACGCATTTTTTTTTTTTTTTGTCGTAGAACCTTAAATACGAAGATGACTCTTAAATCCCGAGTCCATAGAGTCCAGCCATTCAACTAATTATCAAATCATTGGATGATGATCCGTCTATTAATTTTATGATTATTGATTATTGAACGTTAACTCACAATAACCATTTTTTTTCATTGTTTATGATATACAGAACGAAAAATTAGTTTAAAATTATCGAAATGTCAACTGTCTTTGAAATTCTTAGTGGAATTTACACAACTAAGTTTTTCTTTTAATCCTTTTCGATTTTTGAAAATTGACACATGGTGATTCATTACCCATTGATGCCCCATTGTAAAGAAAGACTTAATGGTTTTCTCGCTGTGAAAAGAATTCGGTAAACGTCAAAGAATAGAAGCACATTCTTGAGGGGAAGAAAAAGAGTAACGACATTTTAAAGAAAAATTGCATGAAGATGTTAAGCTTCTAAGTGTTTTGCCTAAAATAAAAAAAATAGTTTGGTCTGGTTTCTTTGTTTAATGGCATATCCACCTTTGTAGGTTATTTTATGCCAAAGACATTCTCCAAGAAGAACAGTAGTGGTACTATTTAGCTCATAGCTGAGAGGATATGGGGGTTCATACCTTTCCCAAGGTTATTTGCCCGAAAGTAAACGCAATAGTGCGACTGTAGAACGAACTAGCTTTCTATGATTCCGCAGGCCATCGCTTTAACCATTACACCACGAGGACACCCCATAGTTTGGCTCCATCGCGATAAAAACCGTGCTCATAAGCGACTAGATTAGAATTCTGACTAAGATATTTTATGTTTGGTGTTTTAAAAGCTATGGTCACTGCGAAGTTATTGGATTATATTTTTTTGTCTTTCACTCAAAAAGTATTCATACTTAGTATATATTTTTATATGATTCACTTACATCGATTTAAAATCAACACTTTCTTTTGTTTTAAATGCAATTACTTACATTTCTGTGGGTATTTACACAACCCCTTCTGTCACAGGCGACAAAAAGACATGTTTTAAGCACATAACAAATTATTTGAATTCAGTTTTTTTTCTTATATCATAACTGTTTACTTTACCTAAGGTAAAGAACCTAATCTGTCCAACTGTTTATCAATGACTGAGGGAAAAGGGGAAGAACTGCGTCCTTCCAAAGAGCATTAGTACGACTTAAAACGCAAGCTGTCTCGTCCAGGATTTGAACTCGGGTCACCAATTCCATTACCCACGACAATAACCTGTACTCTAAGCGTGCTTCCTAATGTCTACTTTACTGTATACGTGAAACTTTATTCATCTGTAAAAATAATCATATGTATATACGAGGTCGGTCAGGAAAGTAATGAGACATCTTTCTATTTTTATTTTTATTTTTTTGAGCAACAATGACTGAAAAACAGCCCATCAATGAACACCTTGGATATGTGTAAAAACGTTTTGTTCATGTTGTTTAATTAGTTGGTTGGTTGGTTTTACGGCATATCAACTCTTGTTGAACTATTTGATGCCCAAGTCATTTCAACAATTTTGATCTCTAGTTATATATAGTACAAAAATATATCGTCACAGTTATTTTGAACGAGGGAATATTGCATTAAAAAACTTGAATAATTTATAAGAGCATTACAGATACAAATAATCTGAGTCAGTGTGGGCTCGCTGAATAATAACCAAAACAAACTATATACTCCCTAAACTGGAAATTCATCTCTGAATGTAATTTAGTGTCATACTAAATAGACACCTTTTGGGGTGCCTTATTCTTATTCATCTATAAGCAGGAACAATTTCTATCTATCTATCTATATATATATATATATATAATACTGACAATCAAGCATGAAATCGCGAACAATATTTTAAAAATTAATCTTTTAAAAAAATAGATACCAGCAGAGTCTAATAAAAGTTACGTTCATATAATTATAGGCTATCAGTCATATGGAAGTAGAACCTTGCAGATAAAATAAAACGCAGTTTTTTCAAGCAGCGGTCGTGTCGATACTGCTATATAGATGCACCACATGGACGCTATCTAAACGTGTGGAGAAAAAGCTTGACGGCAATTACAAAAGAATGCGGCGAGCTGCATTGAACAAGTCCTGGAGACAACACTCCACAAAGGAGCAGCTGTACGGCCACCGACAACACATCATAAAAACTATCCTAGTTAAACGAACCAGACATGTGGGACACTGCCGGGGAAGTAAACACGAACTCATCAGCGATATACTCCTGTGGACCCTTTCACATGGATGAACAAAGGTTGGATGACTAGCTAGAACCTATGCGCAACTGCTCTGTGCCGATACAAGATGTAGCATGGAGGAACTGCCAGGAGTGATGGTCGATAGTGACAGGTGGCGAGAGAGAGTTAAGGGGATCCCTGCTGGCAGCGCGAGATAATGATGATTAGTACATATTTTTGTTCTCGAAATTAACAACATTTGAAAAATAAGAATATATTGAAGTTTTAGGAAAGGAACATCCTTTATATATATCTATGCGAGTTTATCAATTAATTCTCCGGTATAATGCCCCGATACCGTTGTATATGTTAATGAATAATTACAAATAATATCCGTCTTGATTTTATTAGCTTCCTTTGCAAAAAATAAAACCTGGTATAATGTTTTTTGGAAGAAAACTGAATTTTTAAATCAAACTAGTAGAAGTGTACTTAATTATAATAATAAAATATAATAATTTCCTGCAGAAGTTCCCATGGATAAGCATGCAGAAACTCAAGGCTGGTATATTTGACGGCCCTCAAATCAGAGAACTCATAAAGGACCCAATGTTTGACGAAGCACCTGGCAGTTACTGTAGTCTGAAGAATTTTTGCCAACTCGGAGTAGGAATGTCAGTCAAACTGCACTTTCTGAGGTCACACTTGGTCTATTTTTCAAAGAACTGTAAAGATTTGAGTTTAGAGCGGGGTAAGCGCTTTCACTAAGACACTTGCGTTATGGAAGAGCGCTACCAAGGTCGGTGGGATGTAAACTTTCTCGTTGACTGTTGCAGGTGCTTGAAACAGGATGAGGTGACTGCCGAGCATAGGAAGAAGTCCCATGAAAATACATTTAATCTATGAATATATTTTTTTGTGTATTTTTCAGTTTACTGCAGCTCAATATGAGCTTTCTGCGAATGTATCAACCCTAACTTTGGCATTACTTCTTTAATTTAATAACAAAATAAATAGAGTTAAATACCGTTCTATACATTTCAAGTAAGAGCTTGTATCTTACAAATTTGATCTGATTGGAAAAAGTGAGCATGATTTTTGGATTCAGTGTGAAAAACATCTTTAAAATCAGATATTACATATTCAACCTTGAAAATATCGGTGGCCAGTGTTATGGATGGTTCTTAAAGTCCAAATGAATTGCACTTTTTGTATATAATCGCGTGTATGCACAAAATTATATGATGTCTAGTATTCCTATCTAATATAAACAGTTTGCACACATTTATATAGTTTAATATGTTTCTATATAATTCTAATAATTCATGCACAATTATATGGTTTAAAGAAACTATTCTTATTAATTCATAATTTCTTTTGCGCAGATATATGTTTTCAATTATTTGTATTTAACATCAGTAACTTGGTGCGCACGAATTGAAACTCATTCAAGGGCGCCTCAGTCATTAGGCTTTTAGACATAGTGGGTATGTGCAGCCTGGAAGAAGGCTCATCTGGGATCAAACTAATAATGATAAAACCCTCACCAGTCTGAAGATGGGTAGCCTGTTTGACGAACAGAGAACGAAGTTGGAGGAAATTGGAAAAAACAAAAAGAATCTAGACCATCTTGACCAGAACGTTGTTTACATCGGAGAGAAAACTTAGAAAAGTCCTGAATATCTGTTGATACTTGCTGTCACTCAAACTACAATGAAAGACCTCCAGCAAACACTGATATTAAAAATTGCATAATATAATGATGATGATAATATGAGGGAAGACTTTAGCAGAAATGAAAATCCAGAGAGGAATCTTCCAAGAAGAATCTATGTTGCCATTACTATTTGTAGCAGCCAAGATATCACTTAATTACATACTTAAGAAAAGCACTGGGGACTAAAAATTTATAAAACCATAAGAAAAGATTAACCACCTAATGGAAATGGACACCTTCAAGCTTTCTTCAAAAAATGAAGGTGAATTGTAGAGTCTGATACAAGCCATAAGAATATACAATCAGAATAGAGGAATAGAATTCGGTTAAGAAAAATGTGTCTGGCTTATAATGAAAAGTGGTAAAAGAAAAATAACAGAAGGAAAATAATTGCCATATCAAGGAAATATCAGAGCGCATGGAGAAAAGGAAACTTTAAAATACTTCGTAATATTGGAAGCGAACATGATCAAACAAACTGAGATGAAAGAGAAAAAAAACGAACGAGAAATCTTCTCGAAATTAAGTCCCGCATCATAAATCTCATCGAAGGAATCCTTGTAAGATCCTCGGGACCATTCTTAAAATGGACAAGGAAAGAACTCCGATAAATAGACCAGTGGACAAGAAAGTGTATGGTAATTCACAACGCCTTACATCCGAGAGATGACATAGACAGACAATATGTATCAAGAAAAGAAGGAGGAAAAAGACTCATCAACACTGAAGATAGCGTGAATTCAATTTTGCAAAGACTTTAAGACTACTCAAAAAAACAAAACAAAAAAGGACTAATTACAATGGCTGATAGTATTACTCACCGCATAAGGATATATAGAACAATAACGAGGAAACAGAAATGAGTAGAAACACAAATCTATGGATATTTCAATAAACACACTGGTGAAATCTCACCCAAGAAAACCTTGATATGGCAATGAAAAGGAAACCTTCGAGAGAAACTGAATCTCCTCTAATAACAGTACAAAACAACGCCATCAGGACCAATTATATTAAAGCCAAAATCGATAATGCGCAAGAGAATAGCAAGTGTAGATGAAGTGGTGACAGAGAAAAAAACAAATAATCACATAATAAACGGATGTTGCAAATGAGTAAAAAAGGAGTATAAGCTTAGACATGACTGGGTGGGAAGGGGATCAATTAGAAATTGTGCAAGAAATGGAAATTTGACCATACTACTGAATGGTACATGCACAAACCAAAATCCATCCGAGAGAATGATATGCTCAAAGTTCTCTGGGAATTTAAGAAAAAAATTAATCACCTAATCCTGGCCAGAAGACTAAACCGAGAGGCGATTAACAAAAAAAGAAGAACTAGTATTATAGACTTTGCTGTCCCAATGTAATACAGAAGGAAAATTAAGGAAAGAGAAAAGAGAAGCCTAAAACTTGCAAGAGAACTGAGAAAGCTGTGGAACATGAGGATTGTGGTGATACCAGTTGTGATATGCGTACTTGGAACGGTCCCCAAGCTTTGAGAAAAAGATTGGAAGCCGGGAAAATCGGAGGACGAATCGAGACAAAAGCATTGTTAAGATCGGCTTGAATACTGAGAAGAATCATTGAGATTTGTGGATACTTCTATGAAGTAACACTGCTAATCCTGGTGTGAAGAAAAAGTACCAAAGAACTTAAATAAATAGATTAGATAACAAGAAAACTGATGACCGTTCATAATGCCTTACATCCCAGAGATGACGGTGACAGACTCTATGTGTCAGGAGGAAGAGGACTTGTCTGCAGTGAAGACAGCTTTGACGCATCGATACAGTGACTCGAAGAATACACAGGAAAGCACGAGAGAAAACTGATTACAGCCACCAGAAAAAATTACTGACAAAAAGGGATCAACAGAAGGAAAATAAATAGAAAATAATAATGGCAAGGAAAACAAGTCTATGGATGTTTTAAACGACTAACAAGCGACATCTCACACGAGAAAAAGTGGACGTGGCTAAAAAGGGAAGCCCTAACAGATAAATTGAATCTCTTCAAATAACAGCACAAAACAACGTCATAAAGACTAATCACATCAAAGTAAGAATAGATAAAACGCAACAAAACAACAGATATAGGTTATGTGATGATAGGGACGAAACGATCGATCGAATGATAAGCGAATGCAGCAAATTAAACCCGACTGTGTGGGCAAGGTGATTCACTTGGAATTGCGCAAGTTAATCGAAGTTTGATCATTTAAATAAGTGGTATCTGTCCTGGAAAATAGGATCCAGAAACTCATCTAGGATTTAAAGGTAGAAATGAATCAGCTAATCTCCGCCCGACGACCAGATCTGGTAATAATTTAAAAAAAAAAAAAAAAAAGCAAATTGCTGAAATGTGGACTTTGCTGTCCCAGCTAACCATAGATTATCACTGAAAGAAAGGATCAGTACCGGCACTTTGCTAAGTGAATTGAAAAACTGTGCAATAAGAAAGTGGCGATTATGCCAATTATAATTGGCGCTCTTTGTACAGTCACCAAAGAATTGGTACAGGAACTGGACGACTTAAAAATAAGAGGATGAAAGGAGACCATCCAAATTAGAGCATCGTTGAGATTAGCCAGGATTCTGAGAAGAGTCCAAGAGACTTGAGGAGATTTGCTGTCATTTAAACTCCAGTGAGGAACCATCGGCTAACGCTGGTGTGAAAAACTAGAAAAGGAGTAATAATAATAATTTGTGTGCACAATTATATATTTCACGTATTACAAAAACTAATGATTTTTTAACTGATTTATTTGACCCATAAATAGGACCCTAAATGTGAAAAGCACTCCAGGTCAGAATGTACATGGGAGGAATAGCAATGAAGGGAAACTCCACACTCCGCGAAGCTCCGGAATTGGAGCCATAGCACCGGATACAGTTTAGCGTCACACCCATAACACATTCTTTGTGGAGGAGGTCTTTCCTTTGTGCAGTTGATACAGCCGGCGTATAATAAGCCTCACTGACATTTTTATTAATCATGGATGATGCTGTAAATATGTGTGTTGGTTTTTACAGTGAGACGTAGGTCCGTCCAGTTGCTTTATTCAATTGTGATATAACTGGATGGAAAGGGGACGACTCTTAGACAACAATATTGCTCTGCGCTCTACATTAGTAAACTGAGATATCTGACCGTAGCAGACTCATGAAGAACAGCAATAAACAAAACACCAAGACTCATGGAAATATGAACAAATAATAATAATAATAATAATAATAATAATAATAATAATAATAATGAGAGAAAAAAGAGTAAAATGCACATTTTTTTCTCTTTTCTGTCTTTAATACAAACATATATCTGAAGACAAAAATTAAAATGAAATATCTAGCGCAGATACAAACTCAGAAACGTCAATGGACCGCTTGTAATATAATCCTCTTTTAATGGTCTTATTTAGAGATGTGAGTTTTCTATGTGTTATAGAGTTGGGCAGAACATGTTGAAGAAAGTATGAGGTATCGAGTACGTATCACTTACGAATGAATGACAAAGTGGCACTTACGTACAAAAGATCAACTTTGAAAATGGTGGTAATAATGGACAACTTTTTAAAAAGAAACCAAGAATCTTTTTTGTATTTTATTATAAAGAAAATCAAGGTAAACTTTGAAGGATGTATGAATTTTTATAAAAGTTTTCTAGTAAAACGACATAAAATGTTTTTAAACTGATAATATAGTGCCACAATTAATTTTGAGAAGTTTCATTTTTATTTTATTATCGTTGTTTTTATTACAATGCATACACCGTTTTATAGTTTTTGGCAATTACGACCGTAAAATAAACAGCGAGCTTTGTACCCCACACCCATTAACAAAGCAGCGAAAATGACAAATGCAAAATCAAATCAATGCTTGATAATCAAAGAGTTTCATCCAAGAATTTCGGAAGCTTTTATACAAACTGTATCTCTTTCTCTCTCTCTCTTTCTCTCTCTCTCTCTCTCTCTCTATATATATATATATGTACAAGTGAGAGCTGAAAGGTTCATATGATCATGTCATATCTGCTATTGCTGACTTTTTGACCTGTGGGAACCAATCATTGCAACACCAATGGAAGTGTGCGGATCGCAAAGTGAAAGACATTTTTAATTAAAATCTCCATCTTATACTCTATATAAGGGTTTGTCTTTTATTTTTTAGGTTATTTTTAGTTTTTTGTTTCATATTTACTTTCATTTTTTTCCTTTAGTTCTTCTCTTTCTTTTTATCTTCTTATTCTTCAACACTTTTTCTATCTTCTGTTTCTTCTATATACCAATTATATTCTTTTCTTTTTCCTGCACTTCTTATTCGTAATCTCCCTCATCCTTTCTCTTTTCTTATACTCATCAATAGCCTTCTTCTTCTTGACAGCCTTCGCTTGCTACTCCTCCTCCTCATTCTATTTCTTCTTCTTGATAGCATTAAATATCTTCTCTTCCTCTTCTCCTTTTTCTTCTTCTTGACAGTCTTTGATTTCTTGTCTTTCTCTTCATCTTTTTCTCGAAATTCTTCGCTTGCTTTTCCTCATCTTCTCTTTTTCTCCTCATTCTTTTTCTGACCCTCCACTGCCTTGTTGTCGTCGTCGTCATCATCATCATCACCTTCTTTTTGATCGCCTTCTTTCTCCTCTCTCTCTCTACTTTTCATGATCATTCACCTCCTCCTCTTCCTCCTCCTCCTCTTCTCTTGCTCATCCTCCTATGTCCCTCTACACCCTTTATTCTTCTTTTTTACCTTCTCTTCATTTTGATCTCCTTATTTTCCCAGCCCCACTTCTTCTTTTGCCCAGCCACCGCCTTCTAATTTTCATATCCTTCCACTGCTTCCTTCTGCCCTGACCCTCCTCCTGCTTTTCCTCCTCTTCTACATCTATTTCCTCTTCTTTTTCTCAGTATTAAAATAGCATTTCTAGTACTTGTATCGACAAAATCATTGATGCAGTTTCTAAATGACACACGATACTGAATTTTGCCTGTTCGCAAAACTTTCAAATGAGAACCATTATCGGTAAAGATAGTGAGGGAGAAAATGATAATACGTCTAATGAAAGGTTTCGGGTTGCTTGAAAGGGCAAACGCACATAACTGGCGCAAAAGGTTTGCAACTTTTCCAAGTGCTCACTAAGCAGTTCCAAACGCATAATTTTATCCCTGAAGCATTTTCCACCATAGGAAAAGTAATGTATAAATAAATAAATAAATGAAGACCTATTTCAATTTCTACATAACATCAGGCACTAGATACTCTCCCATTTCATTTTTATTGGCTTTTATCAAGTTTTCTTTTACTTATCTTTTTTTCACTTTGGGCTTATGTCCACCTCAGTAGGTTTTTTTTAAATTTCGTTTCGTTTGACTGTTTCAATTTACGAATGTTTTGTTTGTATTATCTAATATTTATTTACTTAGCATTGTACAAGGTTAGAAATTTGAACGACTAAATCCGACGTTAACTCTATAATAAATATCTGCTAGCCCGGTACACAAACCATTAGACTCAATATAATAATTTGCTAAGTGTTGATTCGGTTGGTACAAGGTTAGAAATATGGAAAACCCAGTGAGAATCAAACTCATTAGTAATGCTTTGCTAGCTGTTTAATCATTGGTCGGCGTGAGACCACATTAAAATCCAACCGAAGCCAAGATATGGCATAAAGCCAAAATTACGAAAACCCTAGAGAGGAACGAAATTGCAGTAAGGACAGGACTTGCAAGACTCGCTTGTTGACCATTACATCTCGGTAAGGTGATGATTATTTATTTGTACTTATTGACGTATGTTAAAGGAGTTATTCCCATTTTCTTCTAAATCCATAATATTTTGGAGGGGTTTCTTTGGTGTAGAGGCAAATGTGCTGGACTTCGACAGTAAGTGATTTCAAATTTCAGTCCTGCTATTACATTCACTTTCCGAATAATACCCTCTGGAAAGGCATGAACTCTCTTATTCCCTCAGCTATGGGTTAAATAGTATCACTACACTTCTTCTACAAGTATAGCTTTGGCATTAAATATCCCACAAAGATTGATATATCATTCGATAAAGAAGCCAGAAAAATTAGAATTCTGATTTTTATCTTACCTTTTTAATTCTGTTTTATATACTTAATCATTACTTTTCATATCTTTTTCCCTTATCGACAATCTGATTTTCTTTTTCATATCTTCCTTCCTATTCTGTATTTAAAATATTTCCCCGAACCAGTAGAAATAGTCGCATTTCCCCCGGTCAAGGTATTGAAGAATATATCAGAATCATTTTCGGTAATTGCAAGTTTGCGGGTTTGTCGTTTGTTAAGTGGGTATGTCAAGCAGAAACTGTTACTTGTAGGAGAGAAAAACAACTCATCTAACTTATGTTAGAGATTCTGCAGATACGTTTGCTTCCTGCTAACAGCAGAAAGAAAAAGTTCTATTTGCTTTAGGTGTCTAGAGGCAACTAAGCTCGTAACTTTCTTTGGTTCTTTTCTGGCATGGGCAGATTTCATTTCCTTTCAGAAACCACCTAGGAAATTGTTACTTTGTTATTTTATTTTATTTATTTTTTATGTTATTGTCGTTTTTAATTTCTTAATCCCCACAACCTTAAGAAATTTTAATAACTGCATTAGCCATACAAGGACCATTTTCTCTCGATGCCTTAGATAATTTCTTTCTTAAACTAGTGCCATAAACATATAACTATAACACATAGTAATAACAATGATAAATTTACGTACGAAAGACTTCAATAAGACCTTAATCACAAGTAAAAATGACATGAAAAACGCCTACCAATCCCTGAAGCCATCAGTATCAAAAATAAATAACTAAACATAAATAAAATAGCATTCAACACCGGAACTAATATGCTAAATATCTTCAACAACTAACAGACTAAGCGAAGCATCCCCCACCAAAAATAAACTCTTTTAACAATGTAGTTTTCCAACCAAACTAAACATAAATAAACGATAGTTACCAAAGATTATCGCGCCGAAGACGATGAATGGATCAGATCACAAGTGCTTAGGAGTAGAACTTGGGGGAACCCCTCTATCAACTGGACCCTGACTTAAAGAAACTAGCAAGAAACCAAGAGAATAAAAATAAGATCGTATAAAGGGAAAATTCTGCAGTCTTTAATCACGCTCACATATATATATATATATATATATATATATATATATACATATATACATATATATACATACATATACATATATATATACATACATATATATATACATATATACATATATATATATATATATATATATATATATATATATATATATATATATATATATACACGAGACGACACTGCATTAGCCATACAATGACCATTTTCTCTCGTTGCCTTAGGTATAGTTTATAGACGACACGAGTTCAAATCCTGGACGGGAATGATTGCATTTCACATGGCACTAATACCCTTGGGAAAGGTATGAATCCAATTATTCTCCCTCCAGCTATGGGTAAATAGTAGGGCGGACAAGGTTCTTCAGCCTTGGTGAGGCAACTATTCTAGGAGAAGGAAAACTCTGAATTCAAACCTGTTAAACTCCGCTTAATAATTGACCTTGTGTCATATCCTGCCCGAGCAGAGGGGTTGGATAAATATGATATATATATATATATATCTTGGCTTAGTATGAATTAAGACTACACATTTGGAGAACTTAATGAACAATTATTTTTAATAAGACGTCATTTTCGACGGCACGACTACACTAGTTTAGCAATAATCTATTCGCATTTGAAAACATTTGAAGAGTTTCTGTTACTTTCTATTTCACTGCAGAAAAAGATTTTATATAAACCAATGAAACAAAAAAATTGCTTTTATCAGTACTTGAGATTTGACAGGATTTTGTTGTTATTGGTTGTATTTTTACTTTGTCGCAAGATATTGAAAGATTTGTTTGTTTGACAGCATAATCCTTAAAGGTAGATTGAAATGTTCGCTTTGCGCACGTGAAAACAATAGGCATCTGTGGATTTGATTTCATCTTAAAGAAAACGGGGAAACCAGTCAAACAAATGAGACACTGTTGTATTTGAGAGATTCGTATTGATCGCGAAATTTTCCCCTGCAATGATTGATGGGTGAATAGTTTTACAAATAGCAAAATAAAGTAAAGTCAGATGGTTCAGTAAAAAAAAAAAGGTGGTTTGCTATTTTATTTTCTGATGTTAGGAGCTGAGGGGAAGAATGTGTTCAGATGATTGAGATAAGCTAGGAAGCCAAAGACCACCCCAGAAAAAAAAAAGAATTAAATAAGAAAATAATTCAATCTATGAAAAGAATGAATGAAATATATCTATTGTTATAGTCAGTTGATGTAAGATGTTTTGAACAAAGTAAGTCTTTTCAATTTCATTGTTGCTAATTCTTAAAAAGAGCTGAGGTTTTATGTCATAATGACCAATGAGAAACCAGGTTTAAAATCAATTTTTACCGTTAAGACACACACATGCACTCACATATACAAACACGATTATGACTGGATTCTTTACTCACAAACGAGAAACAGATTAGAATATTTGGGCTCTCTTCCTAGAATTAGTTTTTATATCATTGGCCTTTGTGCTGGGATTCGAGTTGGAGATCAGTTCCTCCACTTCATGTAATCTATCTATCTATCTATCGATAAATCTATTTATCCCAGCAATAGGGCACATGATAGCGAAATATGTACGTGAGCAAAACACAAATCGATCGGAAAAAGTCATTATGATTAGTTGTTATACATTCCTGTGTTTGGAGCTGTCGGGTAGAATATGTTTACATGGCGAAGATAAATAGTGAAATCGGACCCATTCCCACCAAAAATCCCTCTAACCGAAAAGGTGCAACAAATTCGTCTTTTGTTGTCATGAAATGTTTGAATAACCTAAAGTTTAAAATGACAAAGGTGTTTGATCTATCGGCAAATGAGTCTTCATGATATGGTGAGCAATTATCTTATTAGGTTACATATCAATATATATATAAGTATGTATATATATATATATTGATAGGGATAATAATAGGTTTAGGTTTCTTTGTTTTCAATGGCATATCAACCTACGTAGGTTATTTAATGCTTAAGCTATCCTTCGACAAGAACATCAATAATGCTATTTGCCCATAGTTGGGAAGATGCGGGTGGTTCAAACCTTTCCCCAACGGTGTTTGTCTGAAAGTGAACGTAACAGCGCGACTGGTGTTCGAACTCGCTTGCTAAGATTTCGCAGTCCACCGTTTTAACTATTACACCACAAGTGTCCTGGATATGACACTAAACAATCTGATGGTCAGGTTCCAGTAATGCTGGAGCTTTAGGGAATGGGAAGTACTCCTTTATTGCCATTTTTAGTTATAAAAATAAGTTATATGCAGTAATCCTTTCAGTTAATGGAATTAATTATTATTACGAATATACATATTTCCTTAAGTAACTTTCTATTCGATATAAATAAGTAATATTTTTAAAACTAATATAATTACATATATTCCATATAAATGAGCATATTGAAGTTAATAATAAGCCTTATGATTATTATGGTTTGGTTTGGTTTGTTGGGTTTTATGGCATATTAACCTTTGTAGGTTATTTAACGCCAAATCCATTTTTACGTAAATCTGTTCTATTTAAAACAATTCAGTTTAGCATAAGTACGGTTTAATTGTCAAAAACATTTCAATTTCAAGCTATTCAGTTTACTGAAACAATTCAGTTTAGCATAAGAATACTGTTAGTTCTATTTAACCCATAGATAGGTGCTACCACTCCGCGCCTGAGTGGACCTGGGAGCAATGGCAATGAAGGGGTACTCCGCATTCACCAAAGCTCCAGCATTGCTGGAACCTCACCATCAGATTGTTTAGTGTCATAAACCGGACACTCATTGGGGGGGTCTTACCCCTCTGCAGAGAAGCAGTCGGTGTATTCTATAGCCCCAGCCGACTGGGCAATTAAGATTATTATATGGAATGCAGTTGATAATTTATTGGTATAATTATGAATTTATTTCCGCTATCATTCCGTGCTATTTTCTCTAGAATGTGAATCAAAGTAGTTACTATAGAAAGCAACTGATTTTAATATAAAACATTGCCTAGTCGGCTGGGGCTGTAGAATACATCAACTGCACCTCTGCAGAGGGTAAGACCTCAAGGAGTGTCCTAGTTATGACACTAAAATATCTGATGGTGAGATTCCAGTAATGCTGGGGCTTTGGGGAATGCGGAATTCCCCTTCATTGCCATTGCTCCCAGGTCCACTCTGACCCGGAATGGTAGTACCTGATAGAGCCCCATCTATGGGTTGAATAGAACTAACTGCATACTTATGCTCAACTGAATTGTTTGAATTAGAACTGTTTGACTAAACTGAATATTATTACGAATATATATTTCCTTAAGTAACTTTCTATTCTATATAATTAAGTAATATACTTAAAATTAATATAATTACAAATATTTCTTATAAATGAACATAATAAAGATGATAATAAGCCTTATGAATATTATATGGAATGCAGTTGATAATTTATTGTTATAATTAAGAAGTTATTTCTGCTACTGTTCCGTGCTATTTTCTCATAAATCTAGAATGTGAATCAAAGTAGATACAATAGAAAGCAACTGCTTTTAAGATAAAACATTGCCAGTCATATGGGGTTGTAGAATACACCGACTGCACCTCGGCAGAGGGGTAATACCCACCCTCAGTGAGTGTCCTGATATATGACGCAAAACAATCTGAATATCAGGTTCCAATAATGCTTGAGCTTTGGAGAATGCAGAGTACCCCTTTATTGCCATCGTTCCCAGGTCCACTCTGGTCCGGAATGGTAGCACCTGATAGGGCCCTATCTATGGGTTAAATAGAACTAACTGCATACTTATGCTCAACTGAATTGTTTGAATTAGAACTGTTTGACTAAACTGAATAGCTGGAAATAGAAATAAATTTGACAATTAAATGGTACTTACAATTAAACTGCGTGCTTATGCTAAACTGAATTGTTTAAAATGGAACTGTTTTTGACTTTGAACCTGTACAAAACTAAATTGTTATATATAGAACTGTTTTGACATTTGACTATGTGTAAACACACCGTATTAATTTAAAAACCTGTACTTATACTAAACTGAATTAGCTGAATTAGAACTGTTTGAATAAATTGAACAACTTGAAATAGACACGTCTTAGACGATTAAACTGTGTACTCATGCTAAACTGAATTGTTTGAAATAGAACTGACAATTTGCATAAAAATGGATTCGGCGTTAAAGGGCCTACAAGGGTTGATATGTCATAAAATCCAACTAACCACCGATCTATCCATTTTGTTACCACTTATTTAAAGAGGCAGGCTGCCTTGTAATAGGCCACTCAAATAAATTTATTATTGCAAAACAAAGGTCAGTTGAGTTTTTCTTACAATTATATATATATATATATATATATATATATATATATATATATATATATAAATGATCACCAGAAAGTATTGAATACGAAAATTTAGTTTTCATTTAGAGAGTGGATATGTTACGTTACTGGTTCATTATTTTTTTTTTTTTGTAGCATATCAACACTTTCAAAAACTCTTTAAAATTTAAAAGATAAAAACCTGTTCTCCACACAAATGTTTCTCTTTATGATGACTTAAATTTGATTAGTCGAAAATAATTAAAAATTGAAGAATTAAAAGATAATTACAAATACTCCTATTTTTCTAGTCACCTTTGTATATATATATAAATTATCATCATCACCCTCATCGAGTTATACCGAGAGCATGTAGTGCCTTTCACCCTCTGTTTGTCTGTCTGTCTGTCCGTCAGTCTGTCTCTCTCTCACTCTGATTCCCTTTTGTTCATCGTTCGTTGCAGGTCCTCTAGATTGTATCCGGAGTTTGAACAGAACTGATGTATATAAGTATTGACTGGTCAGCCAAGACAGCTAAGTGCATAAGTAGTAGTCAATAGCAGAACATTATTTATGAGCTCGTCCTTATTTATCGAGTATTAGCCAGCATGTGTAGTTCGTCTTGGATAGTTTGTGAGATAGGAGGGAAGTTGCCATACAGCTGCTGCTTTGGGAGTGCTGCTTCTAAGAATAGTTCATAAAAGCACGTCGCATTCTTGTGTAGTTCTCATCTATTTTTTTTCTCTCTCTCTCTCTCTCTCTCTAGGCTTTTTGTTAAAATTCAAATGGTGAAGCTATACTGTAGTATAGACAAGGACATACTCTGGAAGAATTCCCGTTTTATTTTTTGAGTAATCAAATTTCCATATGATCTAGACTGTCAATAGCACTCCATGCCTTCCCTAGTTATATATATATACATATATATATATATATATATATATATATATATATATATATATAAAACAATCTCGATAAATTTTTTCTCAGATTCAAGATTTTAGGACGTTGATGTTATAAAATGAAATTCGGCGTCGCATATATTTATATGCGTGTGTTCATGCGTGTTTTGATATCTTTAAAAAAACCTCCTTTACAATATTACGTTTCAGTTGTGTTCCATTCAATAAACAATGAAATCTTAGCAAAATTATCAGTTCTTTTAATGTTAACTATTGCATATCAATAAATCTCATCTTATGAGCTAATTCTGTTAATATGTTTAAAATTATTGTACAGAAAAATGTAAATGGATAATTCCATGAACATAATTAAGTTTTCTGATCATTCGCTTCGACTTTATTTACTTATTCTTTCTTTTCTTCTCGTATTATTCCTGCTTGATACTGATAACAATGACGTTGTTTAATATAAGCAGCTGTTAAGCCTGTTGTCTTTTGCAAAAGACATGTTATTATAAATAACGTTATTATCTTTATTTTAGTGTTGCTTCCAGTGTTATGCCTATGATTAACATTGCTGTAATTACAAGTATTTTAAGTTTTAATTATTTTCATTAAATTATTTTTTAAATCCTTCAGCTGAATTAAAATTTGAAACATCAGCGCCAGGATGAAATAAAACAAGAGAAAAGATGCCGAGACCTTTGACGTGTTTGCAGCAGCACAGCAGGATTGAGCGAACGTTTATGATGAAAACAATTGCACAAATATAAAACATTGCCCAAAACGGCGTCGTCAATGTTGGGAAAAGACTCCTTGATTCTAATCTGTTGTGAATCACGAAAGTAATTAACGCTTGCATAGAAAAAGAAACAAGAGAAAACACGAGGAAAATGAGAAAACATTTTGATTATTGGAAAACGTTGCAGGATAATGAGGACATTGATTCCAAAATGGCGAGGATTTTAATATATCGGATTTTATAAGCAATATCATAGACATACGGTTTAAATCATGAATGCAACAACCGAAGATAATGTAATGTTGTTTATCGTTAAAGAGAGTTTGGCAAATAAATAATCACAGTTATCATAGCACTTATACAATCCACACGTACTTATACGAGCACTCTTACACTCACACATACATAATATAATAATAGGCATACAAATGTTGTCAAACCATATATATGTGTGTACAAATATATGTGTGTGTGCGCGTGAATGTGTGCAAATACCTATAATAATAATATATATATATATATATATATATATATATATATATATAGATCATCATGTCACGCTCCAAGCACGGATCTCCTTGACCCTCTCTCGCCATCATTGACCGATAGCCTATTGATAGTGGCCCATTCCTTTGATAGTTGCCTGCTGATATCTGTCTCGGTTGATTAGACACTGCTTCCTAGGTAGGTGAACTTGTCCACTAGTTTCAGAGAACTGCCATTTAGTGTGGAGATGTCACCACTTTGATTATAGCACATGTATTCCGTCATGTCTGCGTTGACATCATCGTGTCACGCTTCCCGCACGGATCTCTCTGACCCACTCTAGTCACCCGTCTCCATCGTCCATTGCTCATGGCTGGTCTTCAAGGCTACTTCCTATATCGGCACAGAGCTGTTGTATGTAGGTTCTGACTGGTTGCCCAGCTTTGCTCGTCCATATAAAAGGGTCTACTGGAGTACGTCGCTTATGAGTTCGTCCCCACTTCTCCAGCAGTGTCCCGCATGTCTGGTTCGTCTAACTTGGATAGTTTTCGTGATAGGTTGTAGGTGACCGTACAGCTACTGCTTTGGGGGGGGGTGCTTCCAGGACTTGTTCAATATTGCTCGCTGCATTATTGTATAATTGCCATCAAGCTTTTTATCCATACGTTTAGTTAGCTTCAACGTAGTGCATCCATATAGCAGTATCGACACGATTGCCGCTTAGCAAAAACTGCATTTTATTTTGTCGGTGAGTTTTGACTTTCATATGACCTATAGCCTATCGTTAGCTGTCCATCCATTTGCTAGTCTCGTGTTGTGTCTGTCTCAGTTGATAAGACATTGCTTCCGAGGTAGGTGAACTTGTCCACTACTTTCAGAGAACTACCATTTAGAGTATATACGTCGCCACTTTGATTATAGCACACGTATTCCGTCATGTCTGCGTTGTCATGGAGGCCTATGCCAACAGCTGCTCGATCCAAGATTTCGGCTTGGGCGGGTGTATTTGCCTGAAGCGCTGTCATAGGCGTAGTCTGCGTCCGTAATTGTTTGTGCGAGGTAAATTCTGCTTCTTTCCTTTGCCAGCTTGAAGCCATTATCTTTCATTTTATCAATAGACGTTCTAAGCATGTAGTCTAGGCAGATGATAAACTAGTATGGGACTAATGTGTCTCCATGCAGCAGACCTGCTATAACGTCGAAGTAGTCTTTGTCTCCATCCGCGGGGTGGACTTTTACTTTCATGCTTTTATATCGCATCTTAATGGCTGCGACGGTTTCTTTGGGTAGGCCGTAGCCTAGTAGTATTTGCTCCATTTTCCCTCTGTGTATAGAGTCAAAGGCCTTGGAGAAGTCAACGAATAATATTGTAGCCTCTAGGTTTTTGCATGAATACCTTATAAAATTCGACCGATAGTCAAAATTTTGATTCTTCCTAAATATCTTCTCAATTTTGGGTTCTATGCGGTTGCGTAATCGAGCATTGTATATCTTAGCCGCTATGGATGTAAGGGTTCTAACTCGGTAGTTCATGGTTATTCTGAGGTCACCCTTTTTAGGGAAGGGTAGGATGCACCTCTTTGTCTATCTGTCTATTGTGTTTTGGTTATATACGACATTACTATGTCGGATCAGTATGTCGTCGAATTCCCTGGTCTTCCATACTTCTAGGGGTAATTCATCAAACCCTCCTACTTTCCTATTTTTAATTTTTCTTAGTACTTAGTTTTTCTTGGGTAAACTGTCCTTGTTTGATGTCTATTTGGTAACTAATAATTTTCGTGATTGGTTCATGCGTAACTTTCGGATGTTTTCTGTGCAAATTCTCGAAATGTTGTTTCTATATATATATATATATTTATATATATGGCGGGGATGTATTCATCCTAATCCATTTTGCCAATGCGATCCTGACGAGCCGTTTGGGTGAAACCAAGGCAGACTCGCTCTTGGCCATGTAGGAATTATTTTCATTATATATATATATATATACATATTAGTTGGCCGACTGTAGTCGAGGGCTCCCTTTTTTAAAAGCTATTATATAGCAGTGTAGGGGAGGGCACTACTCCTTTCCATGGAGTGCTCCACATCCCCTTGATCTGTATCATAATGCTGTGATAAGCAAGGAGGAATCAAGTACCATTTTTTTGAGTTTTTAGTATGACTCAACCTGGGTTTGTATTCCGGTTTCCCGGAACACTGGCAAACACTCTAACCATTATGCCAATGGATCAGTGAGGTTTAGAATATAATGACTGCATCTTCTAATGAGGAGTAAGGATCTCACAAAGTTATTTAACAAGGTATCCGCTAAACTGCATCCATTGGTTAAGCTCCAATTTTGGAACTCTGAGGATTTTGGTGTAACTCCTTTTCTGCTTTACTCTTAAATCTACTCTGACCCTGTTCGTTGGAACCCGTCAGCGTTTCATCAACGCGTCAAATAGA
Organism: Sepioteuthis lessoniana; assembly: GCA_963585895.1. Lineage (NCBI taxonomy): Eukaryota > Metazoa > Mollusca > Cephalopoda > Myopsida > Loliginidae > Sepioteuthis > Sepioteuthis lessoniana. The sequence continues at coordinate 72,148,507 of OY757911.1, read as the reverse complement.
TCTGATTAAAAAGTATCCTTATTAGAAATGTATGATATCATACAACTGTGTGCAAATTAGTTTGATATTTGAGCAGATATTAAAGCAAGAAGATTCAGTTATAAACTTGGAAAAGTCGCTCAGTATAATCTTTTTGAATTTCCCTGACAGAACGGGTCCTTTCTATTTATCTACCATATGGTGAAGCATTGCTTCTTTTGAAAATTAGCATTTGAAATCTTACCACATATCTGGATTACAAAATTATATACACCGCACTAAACTCCGCAAATATTTTAGCTACCACTCCATATAATTGAGTCAGCTTTTTTATAACTTTTGATTAATCTATCGCAATTGTCTGTTCATTTTTATCGTATTTGATATTTCAAAATATATGATTAATTTATCTCTACCAATACATTTCTCTTTTGATAATCATATCGTATCGACATTTTAAAAGTTTTATTTCTCCAGTTCTGTAGCAGCCATTATTAGAGAACAACATTTTCAAAAAAGAATTTTAATCCAATTCTTCAGAATCGTTAGAAATTAGTATTTCTAAAAACGTGTCTTGACAATGTTAAATTTTCAGAAAAGGATAAAGAAAGTTAGGGATAAAAACTCTTTAAGAAAAAAATTTTAGCTCGCAAATGTAAAAAGCAAACATAATACAAATCTGGCACAGTGATTCCTTCCATTTAAAATTGTTGCCGCACAGGTTTTGATAGTATGTTTTTAGCAGTATCCATACCATTCCATTTGCCATCATGGTATGGAATGGTAGGAACATCGTGCACTTGCAATTAAAATGTATTTTTTAAATAATGACAATCATTGAAATGCGATGATATCCAGTGGCCTGTTCGCAATCCAGATCTATCCTCTTATGCTTATTTCCTCTTGGGATAAATGAAGGCTCAATTCTTTAAAGAAAATCTGGAGAAAACTAGAGAAGTGAAAGATTTCATTTATCATCAAATTGTCGCAATATGGGTGACAATGGTGCGGCAAACGCAGCTGAATTTCTAATGAGACTTCTGGAGTGTACAGCTCATGAAACTGATTATTTGGACGATATAATGTTTAAAATGTCATGACAATAGCAAAACAAATTTCAAACTTAGTTTCTTTTTATGATAAAATTAAAATTTGAATAGGATAGTTGATTTCTGATAAGGAACGTTTGCTCTTTGACCAGAGATATTCATCTGAGCCGTCGGAAGGTACGAATTCTTCTCAGTTGAGATTCACACTTGAAGTTAATAAGTTGGGATCGATACTCAAACCGCAAGGTTATTTTTGGGCTTAGATGAAAACACACCCATCCATTGTGGGGATAATGGCTTATAAATGAAGATGTGCTTTTGTTCTTCTATAGACTGGAAAAAGTTATTCCAAATCTTTTTTTTTTCTGATTGGTCGGAAAAAGGAACCGTAAATATAACTATGGGAAACAAACATGTTCTTCTTTGGTACTATTTACCAACCCCTCCGCTCGGGCAAGATATGACACAAGGTCAATTTTTAAGCGGGGTTTAACAGGTTTCAATTCAGTTTTCCTTCTCCTATACTAGTTGCCTAACCATGGCTGAAGAACCTAGTCTGTCCTACTATTTACCCATAGCTGGGGGGAGAATTATTGGATTCATACCTTTCCCAAGGGTATTAGTGCTATGTGAAATGCAATCAGTCTCGTCCAGGATTTGAACTCGTATTGCCGTGTTCATTTCCTACGGCGATAACGACTACACCACGGGCATCTCCATGTTCTTCTTTGGTGAGCAACGTTTTCTGTCGCTCCTTTCCATCTTCAGAAACAAGTGACAACCTTTCTTAAGACATCCACATGATGCTACTTATGTATCGAAACAAATTTGTATATGCATGTGAGCAGATCTGTGAATGGTAGAGCGTTCGCCACTGGCCCGGGAGACCAGGTTTCAATCCCCAGTCGAGTCATACCAAAGACTTAAAAGATGCTACTTTATTCCTCCTTTTTTAACAATCAGCATTATCAGGTACAGATCGAAGATAAGGTGAAGCAATCCGGGGAAAGGATGAACTCCCTCCTCAACACCTCTGCATAGTAGCTATTGAAAAGGGAGCCTTCGGGTCACCATGGACTACGGTCACCAACTTGCTTATGTATGACTTTGTGAATGCGATCTGAGTTTGTGCGTTTGCATGCGTGTACATGCGTGAGGGATAAAAAAAAAAAAAGAAAAGGTTACATTCTGCTGGTGTGTGTCTCTTTACAAGCAAATAGTGAAATACTTTTTTCAAATCGCTATCAAAATCATGCATTTGTCTGAGGACCACGCAGTACTGAACGGGGTTTGAAACATCCATCCTGTACAAAATATCGTTGTCTTTTCACGTAATGTGTTTGACAAAGAAGTAAAAAAAAGAAGAAAAACACGGAATCCCCCATTAGACTCAATAATCCTATTGCGTCTTTAAAGTGTTTTGGAAAAATCACAAGGAAGAAGTTGCAGGACACAAACTCAAAACAATTGCGAATGACGCAAAACAAACTAGGGTTTAAATGCATTGCCACAGTATTTTATTTATATGCTATTTAAATGTTCGGTTTATTGAGGTTTATAAAATATCTATCTTGCATCTTCTAGCTATCGAGATCTCCTCAAATTTGCTATTCGATCTTCCTCTTTGTAAATTTATGTGTGTTTGTCTTTGTCATCACACATTGTTATAAACTGTTTTGATATGGAAGATTCACTCTGTAACGTTCAATTAGCGTGAGTAAAATCCAACAAGAATTATGTTTTCTAAATCTATATATATATATATATATATATATATATATATATATATATATATATATATATATATTGTCATCCACAGGCAGACTGTTTCGTTCTATCAGAACTCTTCAGTGTGGCTAGACAAGCAGGACGCTTGAAGCCGGGATCGAAACCCGTCCAACTTTACGTTAGATTAAGTCTCAGTGGGGTGCGTGTAATCAAAAGTTGATTTTGTGTTACCTTCTGCTCATACAGTGAAGTTTATATATATATATATATATATATATATATATATATATATATATATATATATATATATATATATATATATATATATATTAGGATTTCATGGACATGGTGGAAACAGCAAGTAGTAACACTTATAAACTTGCTGATGTGATCATCATGACAATAGAAAAAAACTATCAGTTACCAAGCGCCGTGTCCTCGCCATCCTTATTTAGCGATATATATGTGTGTGTGTATGTGTGTGTGTATGTCTCTGTGTGTGTGTGGTTTGAATATTAAACCTCATTTCTTTTTCCTTTTCATTTTTGGGTTAGAATAGACAATTTTGCCTGATTTTTAAAAAAAAGTATATTGTTAAAACGAATATCAATAAAAAATATCCATCCACCAATATATTTATTCGATATTAGACGGAAACATTGTTTAATTTCTATATTAATCTTAAATTTATATTGTCTAATTATTGTCTTAAGATTTATTTACATTTGAATAAACC
>OY757911.1:72140015-72142515 GCA_963585895.1 Sepioteuthis lessoniana | reverse complement strand
GTGTTCATGTGCGTAATTATACACAAATGCAGGCACGCACACAAATACACAGAAAGATAAACAAAGACACATACACACACAGAAATGTATATATATATATGAGTGTGTGTGCGTGTGTGTGTGTGTGTGTGCACATGTAAATATTTATAAGAAAAAATTACGATGTTATAATTATAATTAATATGTAGTAACATGAACTGAATGGTTCATATATCATTACGACTGTATTAAAAACATCCTTTTCAATTCTTGCCAATGAGGAGGTCCTTCGTGCATTTTATATAAATACATATGATGATGAGTATATATATATATATATATATACAATTATACATATGTATACACACATATATATATATATGGATGGCGGCTGATGAGGCTAGGGTATATATATATATATATATATATATATATTATAATATATATATATATATATATATATATGTAGTATTATGTGTACATGTAAATGAGTGTGTCTTTGCGTGCGTGCGTGAATGATTTTGATTAATCCTGTAATAAATATTATTACAATAAAAGAAGACATATATTCGAAAACAAATGTACATATACATGTATATTTTAAGTCAACGGTCACTCAAACATACATAAACATTTTAAATTCAAACTTAGAAATTCTAATTCATTCATTTTCTAATCTGAATAGAATAAGAAAAATTTCGGGATATATATATATATATATATATATATATATATATATATATATATATATATATATATATATATATATTGTCAATGACTAATTCTTTATAATTTTTAACGTTTTAGTTATTATTCAGTTACTCACAGCTTGTACTGTCAGCGTTTATACTCGAGTATTTCTTTTCTTTTTCGGAATAAAAAAATCTCATTTTTTTTATGATAGATTACTGATTGTTGATGAAATGGAGTGGGGAAAAAGAAGGTCTGCACGAGATTCAAGACTATATAATCAACAACTTAGTCTGCACAGACTCTAATAGACCTCATATCTTCTTTTGTATGGTTCAAATATTATTATTACTAGTATAATTATTTTTAAATGATTTTAATAACTAAGCCGAATGTTAATGTGCGACGCTTCCATGAGGATTCATTTGGTTTTCTTTGCTTTGATTTCATTTGCATAACAACCATTGTTGGTTATTTAATGCCTAACCCAATTTTTACTTATATATTAAATATGTGATATATAAACACATTTTGTAGATACACACATTTAAACGATCTAACAGTTCTATTTCTAAGATTTCAATTTAGCAAGAGTCAACAAATTTAAAGGGTTCCTAGTATTTCTATGTATAATTAACTATTCAATCAAGCATCAGTCATTTATTTTATAAACACTCAAACGATCAAACAGCTCTATTTCAAACACTTCAATTTAGTATTAGTCATTTGTTTGCACTCAATTTAAATGTCAAACATTTCAATTTAGCCATTAATTGGACCCTCCGTGTCTGAATGGATCTGGAAGCAATAGCAATGAAGGGGTACTCCGCATTTCCTAAAGCTCTAGCATTATTGGAGCCTCACAATCAGATTGTTTAATACAGGACACTTGTTGGGTGGGAGTCTTACCTCTCTACAGAGATGCAATCAGTGTGTTCTACAGCCACAGCTGACTGGGCAAGATGCTTCTATCAGAAGATGGCTCAACTATAGGACAAATTTTCGAGAATGAAAAGTTGACTGGAAATTTTGTTTCTTGATAACGGTTAGTTAAAAATACAACAAAGCAATCGGTCACTGAACTTTAAGAAGACATTTTTTCATGCGCAATATAACCGATATTTACTCTAAAAATGATGTATAATTTACTAAAGAAAGTAGAGTTTTCATTATTCATAATAAAACCGTCATTTATTTATCTGTTTACTTATTTATTTATCATACAAACATTCTTTTTACTCTTTACGAGTTTTGCATTTCAGTGGTAGCCCGTTGTTTCTTAAGGAAGTCTAACGAACAGTCTCAAAGAAGAGATTGTGGGATGTCTCTTTTCCTCATTTTTTTGGGACTCTTCAATGGGCTCCACTTATAATTGATATTCCTGCTCCCTTCATATTCTGTCTGTTATTCAGCTTTCTTGCAAGATCCTGGTATTCATTCGGTTTTTTTTTTTTGGTTTTTTTTATTTTCTTTTATTTTCACATTGTGGTTGGCTGCAAGTACAAAATCATCAAGTTGATAAGTTCTTTTATTTTTGCTCATAAAAAGTCATTGAGATTTTTAACGTGTATTGGGGGATCCGTTTCTATTTCAATCCTATCCTAGATAATTTTGTATCGCTCATTTTCTTATCCAATTCTGGTTTGGGCTTTCATCATTCTTCAGTTAAATTAGTGTTCAATCTCTTTGCATAGTTACCAGTGGGTCATCTTTCCAACACAACCAGTCCTTCCTGTACTCCTATTATTATTATTTTCTCCTTCAGAGTTGTTCACATCAGCGTTAGCTGATGGTTTTTCACTGGAGTTTTAGTGACAGCAAGTCTCCTCAA
>OY757911.1:72100015-72135015 GCA_963585895.1 Sepioteuthis lessoniana | reverse complement strand
CAGTACAAAAATATGTCATTCTTTATAATCGCTTATGCTATTTTAGTTTTAGTTGAATTGCTTCAATCCAGTAGAGTTGGTCATCAATAATAACTAATAATATACGTTTATATGAGATATTATTATATTGTAAATAATAACATTCTTGTATCTTTTAATGAGGAAAAACAAATTTCTATAAAAGATTGTTAAGAATGGACTTATTAAAGCATTAATGTGAGTATATATATATATATATATATATATATTTGTGTGTGTGTGTGTGTGTGTGTGTGTGTGTGTGTGTGTGTGTGTGTGTGTGTGTGTGTGTGTGTGTGTGTGTGTGTGTGTGTGTGTGTGTGTGTGTGTGTTTTAATTTTGATTTTGTGTGTGGGTTTATGGATATGGGTGCGAGAGTATCAGAATTACTTGACAAGCGTACTCAGGGACACATGTATTGTAATCTTTTCATACATGAATAAATTCTGAAGACGTTTTAGTTGAATAACTTTCATGCATTGACAAAGAAATAGATGCTTTTCCGTAATTAATCTTAATATATCAAGATCGAAAATAAAATTTTCATTTTGATATTCATCTTTCCTCAGTAAAAAAAAAAGTTCATTTAATTTTCGAGTTATTTTGCCTTATACGATGTACAGCTATTTTAATAAAAAAAAAATAAACCTTTGAAAAGTCATTAAACTTTGAAATAGAAAAATTAATTATTTGCCAAATTAGGTCGGAAGTTCAGAAAAAAATACGAATAATCAGTTTTTAAAACAAAAGGTTAAATCCGATTAGAACCATGTGATTTTATAAATGAAAAAAAAATAAATCGATTACATATATATGCCTTTGTTCATTTATATACGGCCTACTACGAGAAATAATTTCTCAATAAGGAATTGGTGTAGATAGATAGATAGATAGATAGATAGATAGATTGGTAAAAAAATTCACTTAATCTTTTTAGAAAGAAATATCATTCGGGTATACTATGATCTGCGACTAGTTCAAAGTAATTTCAAAGCGGAAAAATAAATATGAATAAAAGAATTTAAAAAAAAAGTTTTTCAATGTTCTGTACTGATATGTGTCTATTGCACTTCCATAACTTTATATATATATCGATAGTAATCCACAATATATATATATATATATATATATATATATATATATATATATATATATATATATATTGAAGTGGTTTACATATATATATATATGTATATATGTGTGTGTGTGTGTGTGTGTGTGTGTGTGTGTGTGTGTGTGTGTGTGTGTGTGTGTGTGTTTATACTAAATTTTAAATACATTATAAATTCATATCATTTTCTACTTTATGACTTGCGTATATTCGTAGATTTGTGTATTTGACTGTGTATGTGTCTGTATTTGTGTATGTTTGTGTATTCTTCATTAAGGATTTATTTCTCATAAAAGAAATTAAACGTCACACACACGCACACAGTCAAACAGGTGCATGCGCAAATTATATATATATATATATATATATATATATATATATATATATATATATATATATATAAGTTGGTGACCGTAGTCGAAGGCAACACGAAGGCTCCCATTTCGATAGCTATTACACCGAGGTGTAGGAAACAACGCTACTCCTTTCCCAGGATTGCACCACTTTACCCTTGATACGTAGCTTATAATGCTAAGTGTTAAACAAGGAGGTATCAAGTACCAATTTTGAGTCTTTGGTATGACTTGACCAGGGATTAAACCCCTGTACACTGAATCCGCTTAAAATAAGTCAGCAGTATCTCCTTTAAATAAGTTCTCTCACAATTTCTTTTATAAAACGGTAATTTCCTTCCCACACAAAGAAACGCAGATAATATAATTTCCGGTGGAATATTATGCAATATAAAAGTAAAAAGTGAGTTGGCGACCGTGACCTGAAGGCTTCCTTTTCAATAGCTACTACATCAAGGTGTAGAGGAGGGCGCTACTCCTTTCCCTAGATTGCTCCACTATACCCTTGATACGTACCTTATAATGCTGAGTGTTAAGCAAGGAGGTATCAAGTACAATTTTTAAAGTTTTTTGTATGACCCGACCTGGAATTGAACCCCGGACCATTGGCGAACGCTCTATCCACTAGACCAATGAGCCGGTTTTCAAACGCTACAGAACTGAAGTGTTTCAACCCCCACACACACACATATATATTTATATAGCATATGCAAAATGCAAACAATCATTGACTAATATATGTTTAACATGTAAATTAAACAATTATTCCGCTTACATTGTCTAAAGCTTTTTATCCACTCTTCCCCGACAATATTAATTTTCTATATCTTAGTCTTAATATTGGTACAAGAATGCAGTAATCCAATGTTATTAACTCCTAAATAACAGCTTGCGAGATTTCAACTCGATTAACGACAACCGATAACCGTGCAATGAATTTTTAAAATTCCATCCCTTTCCTTCTACTTTTATTCATTTCCATCATAGGTAAAGAAACAATATTTTGTCCTTTTTATAACCGAGTCGGTCAGATGAGCATTTAACCTATTTTTCTTCTTTCTCCTCGCTTCTATTTTCCAGTCCTATTCTTAGCCAATGTTAAAATGAACCAGTTTCGAAAGACGAAAACAATCGTACCAAAGATCATTCCCAGTAATCGATCGAATCGTTTTCTAACATATCACCCAATGTCAGTCGCATCGCGTCTATATATATTCTATTTAGAGCTTTCTCTTAGCGTCTGGCTTAGGTGATAGCTCGCACAGGGGGTAGTTTTCATCGTCTTCCGCCGTGTCAGTTTCAGGATTTACTTACTTAAGAATATAAGTACTCTTCCCACCAACTGTATCAGTTTACATATCACCTCTTCTTCCAATACGCGTTCGTTCTATGCCTTCTTCAATTGCTAGCCAGGGAGTAGTCTAGTTTGAAGTGGTATATTTTAAGAAGGAGAAGCGAAAGTAAAAGAAGAACAATTAAAACTAATGAAAAAGTGAGTGAGAGGAATGAAAAGTGAAAAACACAAAGTAAAGAATAGATATTAGAAAAAATATAAAACGAAATAATATAAGAAGCGTCAGGGAATATATGTGTGAGGAACGCATGTTTATATATACATAAACATGCATATATATATATATATATATATATGTGTGTGTGTGTGTGTGTGTGTGTGTGTGTGTGTGTGTCTATATATATATATATATATATGTGTGTGTGTGTGTGTGTGTGTGTGTGTGTGTGTGGAGATTTATAAGAAACCTCTTATATATTTTCAAATAGAATCATTCCCAACTCATATTCTTTGTGTATATATATATATATAAACCTCCTGGATAAACACTTTAATAGGGACAATCCATTTAGAAAAATTTTTTAATAGGAACACAGTAAAAATTAGTTACTCTTGTATAAAGAATATGGATAGTATATTAAATAACCATGACAGGTGGTTACTTGACGAATTAAATAGAAATAGTGGGGGACCAGATGTGGTGTATTGTAACTGTAGAAGTAAAGGAGAATGCCCTTTGGGCGGACGATGCAGCTCGAAGAATGTCGTATACCAAGCATGCATTTCCCCCATGGAACATAATAATGATGAGGAGTGGGTCTATAGAGGTATCTCCGCTGTAAATTGGAAACAAATATTGTATAATCACAAATAATATTTCACTCTTGCCGGAGAATTTAAAATCTGCGTATATAGGTGTTTTTGTTTTGTTTTTTTTTATTTCCATTCACATATAGACTGTAATCCATATTTTCTGTCTTTCAGCATCAATTTAAACATTTTCAGTCATCTGATGAGACGATGAGTATAATGATATTCTTCGCCGAAATAAATTTATAATGACAATGTAACCAGGTTTGAGTTTCCTTATATATATATATATATATATATATATATATATATCCAATCGACATCCGATGATAAATGGTGTGGATTATACGTGTACAGAATATATGAGGAATGTTATTTAAATCTATGGGAGTGCTCGATGTGTGGCTATTGTTATATATTTCTTTCAGGTTTATATAATAAAAGTCACAAATAGAGCGCATACAATGTAACTTGAAGAAAACTCCAACCTGGTCATTGTAAATTCATTTCGGCGAAAAATATCATTATAATCTTCGTCTCTTCAGATTACTTACACGATCAATTTCCGGGTAAAAATAGCAAATATGGATTACTATATATATATATATATATATATTAATTTTCACGCGAAAAGGAAAGGAGATCAAAACAATATAGTATTAGAAAAATAAAGAACCCAGAAAAAGGGTTTTCTCGTTAATTGACCCCACCCAAGTGCTAAGTATTTTCGGAGAAGTTGGGAAACGAATGTTAATATAAATGTATGTGTGTATGTGTGTGTATGTGTGTGTGTGTGTGTGTGACCACAATTTTTTAGTGCTGTAAATCTGAATTAAACTCAGTTTTCCTTCTTCTTGCTTGGTTGTCTAACTAAGAATAAGGAACCTAGTTGGTCCTATTGTTTATCTACAGATGGTGGGGAGTGAGTAACAAACAAATTCTTGCTTTTCTAGAGGGTATTAGCGCAAAAAAGAAAAGCAAATAAATTTTTTCAGGAATTTTAAATTGATTCGTCTTATCTGTTTTCAATGACAATAACACTTAAATACTCCTCCACTGTGTAAGCATGCATGTTTGTTGACAGTATTACATGAAAATGATTATAAAGATTCGAGATCAGATTTGAAACACTTTTTTGTTGATATTGAAGTCTTTAAATTTTTTCGGGCATTAATCCAAAGAAGGTTTCTAAAATCGCTGATCAAAAAAAAAAAAAAAAAAAGAAAAAAAAAAAGAAAAGAAATTCTAATCTACACTAAATCGTTGGAAAAGTTATTAATTTTCCCCGTACAATGATTAAAATATGTTTTATACAAGCCGGAGTACTTATACAATGCTATTAGATTTTATTTGAAGATAGGTTTTCAATTGACCAGGAAGGAGAAAAAAAAAAGAAAACAATTCGATTCTGCTGAATTTCAGATTTAGAATTTTTATAGTGATACCTGAGGGATGTTATAGGAAAATATCTATGTATACAGATTTTATGGCATATCAATCTTCTAAATTTAATGCCAAATCCACATTCGAGAAGAACGGAAGTGGTGCTATTTAACGCATAGTTTGGAGAATAAGGAGGTTTTTGTCAGAAGGTTAACGTAATTGTTTGCCTGGAGTTTGAACTCACGTACTACGATTCTACAACCCATAACTTTAACCATTACACCATCAGGGTTTTATGCTTGTGCTCTTATTATAAACATCACAAAACAAACTTCTTAATTTCTCGTTTCGTGTCTGTTTACTTCAGTGCTCCTCCGTGTAAGCAGCGTATTCTTATAAACTTGGAAAAAGGCATTAATACACATTGCATCCCTTCTTTAAAGCAATAAAATTAGAATAAACATTTATACTTAAAATTATTGCTTATTTATATCCATTTTTACCAACCCTTCCACTCCAGAAGGATATGACACTAGGTCAATTTTTAAGCGGAGTATAACAGGTTTGAATTCAGAGTTTTCCTTCTCCTAGACTAGTTGCCTTACCACGGCTGAAGAACCCAGTTTTCCCATCTATTTACCCATACCTGGAGGGAGAATAATTGGATTCATACCTTTCCCAAGGGTATTAGTGCAATGTGAAATGTCATCAGTATCGTCCAGGATTTGAACTCGTGTCGCCGTGTCCATTTCCTACGACGATAACCATTACACCACGGGCACCTCCCAAAATGATTGTTTATTTATATATGGAAATAAAGCAATGAAATTATGAAATCAGGAAATCATTTATCGTATTTACCCAACCCCTCCGCTCGGGCAGGATATGACACAAGGCCAATTTTTTAAGCGGAGTTTAACAGGTTTGAATTCAGAGTTTTCCTTCTCCTAGACTAGTTGCCTTACCACGGCTGAAGAACCCAGTTTTCCCATCTATTTACCCATACCTGGAGGGAGAATAATTGGATTCATACCTTTCCCAAGGGTATTAGTGCAATGTGAAATGTCATCAGTATCGTCCAGGATTTGAACTCGTGTCGCCGTGTCCATTTCCTACGACGATAACCATTACACCACGGGCACCTCCCAAAATGATTGTTTATTTATATATAGAAATAAAGCAATGAAATTATGAAATCAGGAAATCATTTATCGTATTTACCCAACCCCTCCGCTCGGGCAGGATATGACACAAGGCCAATTTTTTAAGCGGAGTTTAACAGGTTTGAATTCAGAGTTTTCCTTCTCCTAAACTAGTTGCCTCACCAAGGCTGAAGAACCTAGTCTGCCCTACTATTTACCCATCGCTGGAGGGAGAATAATTGGATTCATACCTTTCCCAAGGGTATTAGGGCTATGTGAAATGCTATCAATCCAGGATTTGAACTTGTGTCACCGTGTCCATATCCTACGACGATAACCATTACACCACGGGCACCTCCAAATCATTTATAAAGCTTAGCTTTTTCAAGACATTATGAAACATTATTCCATTTCTGTAAAAACTCCATTTATTAGTATATATAATAAACATTGCAGAATGACCATGCGCATCTCTGATTTTTACATAATGTTGGTCATTTTGATGTTAATAAGGCTACGGAAACACGAAGATCGATTTGCATTCGTTCATAGAAAAGGAAAAAAATCACGATAATCTTTTAAGCGAATTTAATTTATTTGGAACAATTCATATTGGGAACAGAAGCTGATAATAATGAAATATTGTTTTTAAGCTAAAACAATATTTTCCAAATTTTGGGAAAATCAGATTTCATAGAAAACGCAAATACTATTATCTTGTTTATCAATTATTTTATAGTATCGTCAAATATATAGATGTGTAGAAGTAACAAAATTTAGTGAAAAAAATATTTAATTGTCAACATTACATCTTTTAGCTTCTAATACCTTCTCCTTTAACAGATAATTACAAAAGTCCAGCGTAAAGATTTTAAAATGTCAACTCATCAACTGGCTATGATTGTTTATTAGCAATAGAATAGTAAATAAGACTCTAAAACAATCAATTTTATGTTGTAATTCATTGAATGTTTTTTCCCTAGAAAATTTGTCTTTTTCATTTCCTTTCACTTAGAAGCAACATTTTCTAATTTCTAATCAGCTTACAATTTGTTAGTAAGGACACTGCATAGCAATGCATTCGCAAACTGAAAAAATACAGCAATATAGTGGTGAATTTTTTCCTGCTTAATCTTTATACGAGAAGTGCTCTGAAAGTAAAGGTTGCAATTTATTTCCACGGATACCACAACAAAGAGAAGAAACAAAAAAGACTAGTGATAAAGCAAGTTTTCAGCAACTAACCACTATTTTTCACGTTGTCAGTCACTGGCGATTTATTTTCACCATCAATGAACAAGAGACTACCCAGCGGGCTAAAAGATACATTCCAAAAGTAATGCCTCTAATCTTATTGTCTCAAAATATCAGAGCCAGATGTCGTTGGTCATATATATATATATATATATACGCGTTTTTACTCAAATTTAACTCAGAGAGAAAGAGACCGAAAGGAAAAGCCAACAACCTTGAAAATATGTATATACGAGTGTACATATACAAGAATGTCGTTCATGTATGCAAATACACACACACATACACACACACGCACACATACACATGCGCGTGCGCACATGGTACATACTTGTATATACGTATATAAAAACATCTTCAGATGCCAGAGGTTTTCACGGACAATTAAATCCCACTTGACAGACCTAAATCCTTGAATTAAAAAGGATCACGCCCTTATCAAATCAATATTCACTATAAAAGCTTGAAACAATGAATAACTTTATCATTATTAATCCCCTGAAGAAGACCATAAAGTCATTAACACGTGCGGAGCGTAAATATATAAAATAATAAAGACCGAAATGCCAGATTCAGATTCATTTGCGGACCTATTCATATTTTAAATATTTAATTTTCTCTCCTGGGATTGACAGCAATTTATACATATATAGTTCAAGACAATGTCAGAAAATTTAAACTTTTCAAAATTTAAGTTAATGCAACAACCTTTTAACATGGGTAAATTTATGGAGAACCAGAAGATTGGGTCGGTTATTATTTTGGTCTTCAGTTTCGTTTCGTCCGTTGTTTTCTTTCTTCTTATCCCTATTTAACACTTTGGCGTCGTCTTCGTCTATTAAGGCTGCAAATGAATTACTGAAGGAAAGAAGAAAAGAGACTAAGATACGTTTTTAATTTCAACTTTATTTTTGGGTTTCATACTGCTACTCTGTAGCGAGGAGATGTCTTCCTGGACTATTAGAGAACAGTCGCGTCTCCCAAATAAGGCGTTAAAATGGACTAGTCGTTTTTGGTAGTTGAAAAGTCAAAAGTCAGCCTTTTTTTGGTGTTTTGGGTAATAAGTCCAGTTGGCGTATTTAACATAGGCTGCTGCTTGAAGTGATACGGTCTTACACCAGGTACGAGACTTAGGCGGATACGTGAGTAGCCTGCAAACAGCTGAGGGAAAGAAAGTCAGTCTAGTATCAAAAGTGAACGAAGTGAAAATAGGTTTCTTTCTACCGCCGGTAAGTGTCTTTCGAGCATGCGCAGTCTCTACTTCCTGTCAGGGATTTAGGGAACCGATACCTTTTGAATTTATTCCATTTTTCTTTTAATTTGTTTTCATTAATCTCCAGAGATTCAGCAAATGATTGCGATGTGGCGTTATTATAAGGTGTTATTTCAAAAATGATCCTGTCCCATCAGTATTCTCGTTTTGGGTGAATTTATAAGGGAAATAACGAGGTGAAGCAAAGAGAAAACTTGCATCAATCTGCGCTTCAGTCCCCTGGGAGAAGAAGATATTGTGATCGACGGACTTCAAGTGGCGTGAAAATCTATGGCGAGACACTGGAAACATTTGTTTTAACTTACATCTCTGAAAGGTTGATCAACTACTCATCTTCATCAATCAACAAAACACGTAGTGAAAGAGTAAAAATCAAATAAATGAAGTAAAAAAACACAAAAAAAAAAACAACACAAAAACTGGAAACACAACAAAACGAAGAGAAGCAAGAAGAATGAGTGAGGAGCAAAATAGGAAATACTAAAAAAAACAAAACAAAAAGAAAAGGAAAAAAAGACTGAGGTACGTAACATGAAGAAAAAAATTTTTTTAAAAAGAAAATATTTAGAAATTATCAAAATAACGGGACAAAAATAAATAAGGTGTGAAAAAAAAAAAAGGAATGGTCCGTGAATTGAATAAAAAAAGTTCCCGAAATAGGAAGAAAAAAGCGTCTTAAAAAATCGGGATTAATGTTTTTTTCAATATGAAGTAAATAAATCACCGTGGGATTGTATGAACAAAGACAAGAGTCATAAAGAAGAAACAAAATTCCCATGAATATTTTTTTTAAACGTAGACCTTCAAGCGACCGACCTCAGAAACGTTTCTCGCTACATTAATAACGGAAGTACAGCGTTGGAGAATGCGTGCACTAGGCCCTCCCTCTCTTCTCTCTCCGGCAGCAGTGTAAGAATTGATTAACGAAATCTACCATAAGTCGGGCGTGAACATTATTGAGGAACTGATGTTTGTTTCAAATGATGCGGTAAAGAGTAAAAGAATAATATAAAAGATACATTGGTTGATTGGCTGATAACTTGCTTGCTATTACGGCAGATCAAAACGTATAGGGTAATTTATTGCTAAAATCATTTCTTTTTTCTTTTTTCTTTTTTTTTTTGCTGTTTTTTTTTTTTTGCTGTTTTTTTTTTTTTTGCTGCTTTTTTTTTTAACAGTTGTATGGTTTTAAGTAATTCATGATTATAATCATTTTCATATAATTAGAGCTTCAAGCTATTATTCTTAATATCAATATTATCGTCTGTAGAAATTATGGATTTAGCACACTTAGGGAAGGAAGAAAATAATTATACCATTAATCTAAATAATCTAATCTAGTTTTTTAAATACATATTTTATAAAGCTAGAACGTTCAGCTATAAAAAACATGTTTTGTGTCTTCACTTTTATTAGTTTATTTACTGCAAAATAAAAACCCACAGTGAAGGTCCCATAAGATTTGCTAGAGATTCTATCTTAAACAAACCTTTATACTTTCAAAATATCTATTCCTATTCAATACAATAAGTATTTTGAGCATAATTTTTTATCGTTTAAAGTATTCCTATTTAATAATCAGTGTATAGTTATCCAATATTCCGATATCTGATATTCATAATTTGTACACAAGTATGTAGTTTTAAGAATTTCAAACATGTGTATGGTTTCAAGTGACCAATAATAATACACTTTATAAATAGTTGTTGCTGCAAATTACTATTCTTAATATTTATAATTTAGTTTTCTTAATTTTTGAGACGAAGTTTGTTGATTTTTAACCTTCAGAGTTTTCGGACTATTGTTTTCATCTTTATTGTTATATTCACAACGTTCCGGCCGATATGTCTTCAGGCCTTCTTCAGGTGTTTATCGAACTCGGGAGCCTACACGGAACTATGAACTACGTAATTTATTTAATCCACGTGGGTCACTTGTTCTGATTCCATTAACCATAACCAGGTATAAGTGTTAAGTATTCCTGTATTGTTACTCACCAGCAGTCAGGATTGAACCTGCAGCCTCCAGATGATTGTCTCTTTTGAACCGTTGCCTATACGCCCATTCCTGTTACGCTATGTGTCTTGCTGGGCAGTTCAGATTGAATTTTTGGGACTTATAAACTTAATGTTCTCACATCACAAAGGATATGTAGTCCATATGGCATCAAGACAATATCCACAAGTGGCCCAAATTTCCAGTGATATCTTCTCTGTGTCATGCAACCTACAGAATTCAACATGATCAAGAACTGTGTGTACTCCATCCCTTGCAGTGATGGTAAAGTAAACAAGAGCGAGATATGCCGCCCACTGAAAATAAGTTTAGAAGAACGTCGGTAAAAAATTGGAGTATGATCTCAAGTAAAAAAAAAAACATACATAGTAGGAGTAATCATAGTGATCTGAGAGCATTAACATTATAAGTCCCAAAAATTTCCTCTGAACTGTTCAGCAGTATACATAGCGTAACGGTTATAGGCGTTGTTTCCCTTAGCTTCTAAAGATACAATCATCTGCCTGCGAGTAACAATACAGGGATACTTAGCTCGTATACCCTCTTATGGTTAACGGAATCAGAACAAACGACGGCCGTGTTTTAAATAAAGGAGGTTCGAAGTTCCGAGTTCGACAAACACCTGAGGAAGGCTGGAAGACATATCGGCCGAAACGTTATGAATATAACAATAAATATGAACACAACAGTCCAAAAACGATGAACGTTAAAATAATAATGATTTGTACTTAGTTATAAGGTTTCAGTTATTACTATCAATTCCAACAAATTTTTAAAAAGCACTTATCGACTTACATACAGAACACAATCTCTCCGAGTCAGAGTGTATTAGTAACGAAGAAGTGACTCCACGATCCTCAGATATCCAGAACTGGAGCCTCACCATCTGATATATTTCAGTGTTATAACATTTCTCAACACGCTTAGTCAATGTCCATGGGGTGTATTCATATTACCATGACTTTCAAAAAATGAAATCTATTATAAATTTATTTCAACAATCTTTTGGCACAGACTGCTTCCACTAATGGCGAACAATTTCAGTGGAGGGTTACAGCTATTCCGAGGAAAGAAAGTTTATCTCAATTTAAACTTTTTAGGAATTTTACATCAATTTTCATATATGTAAGGTCGGCCAATATATATATATATATAAGTTGGCCGACCGTTGTCGATGGCAACCTGAACTTTCCCTTTTCAAGAGTTACGACCCCGAGGTATAAGCGGGGCGCTACTCCTTTCCTTGGATTGCTCTACTTATCTTTTATTCGTACCTTATAGTGCTGAGTTTTAAGCAAGGAGGCATCAAGTAGCATTTTTTGAGTCTTTGGTATGACACAACCTGAGATTGAACCCCTGTCTCCCTGGCCATTAGAAAACACTCTACCACAGTGCTAATAGGCCAGTAATAAAAACATTCAGTAAACATTGCACCCTTTGTAATTAACGGTTTCTGAACGTTAGCAAAGACCAAAACAAATTAACAAGTTAGTGATACGTTTCAGCTTTAAAACGAAAAAATGTAGACCACTTTGGTCATTTTATTTACACGAATTAAGCTGATGAATGATGGACGACGCAAATAATATTTTCCTGACAACAACGATTGTTTATTAAGAAAGTAAAATGAACCTTGTTTTTAATAATCCCCCTTACACACACATCTCTTATTTTCCTTCCTGCTTTGATATATATCAATAACATTTTTCAGTTATAAAAATATATTTCTTCAGGATTTCTTCCTGAACTAACTAGACTATATACAATTATAATATTATTAAGTAATACATTTTATAACTGTAATTCATTTACTGCAAAATGAAAGAAGGAATTAATCGCAGAACAAGCGTCGATCCTTGTTATATACATGGCTGCATAGTCACAGGTCAGTTAGTGTATTTATACTAATCAAGGTCCATCGACAAATTTTTCAATAACATGGAAAAATCCCAAGTGAAAAACTTTATTGCCCTTTTTAAGTTCATGCCTGATCTGGTTAAAGCTTTTTTGTGGATACATCATCAGGTACCACATAGAGATCACGTTTTTTGCTCATCAGTGAATATATATATATATATATATATATATATATATATATATATATATATATATATATATATATACGTGTGTGTGTGTGTGTGTGTGTGTGTGTGTGTGTGTGTGTGTGTGTGTGTGTGTGTGTGTGTGCATACAAATATGTAGGGGTGCCCAAGCTTGTAAAATGCTAGTTTATGTAAAAAGAAAAAAATAACATTTGAAAATATCATAATTTTTCCACATTTATGAGTCAAAACCTTCAAATCAGTTTTTTTGCAACGAGTGCAAAATATTTCCGAAATATTTACAATTATGATTTGAGCAAATTCGTCTGAAAATATTATTTAAAATATAGATATTCTCGGCATACTGAGAATAATATATATATATATATATATATATATATATATATATATATATATATATATATATATATATATCTGTGTGTGTGTGTGTGTGTGTGTGTGTGTGTGTGTGTGTGTGTAAATGTGCATATGTACAAGTGAATATAGGTTTATTTTTAAAAGAATGAGGATATACGCATTATTTTAACGTTATTTTCACACACGTACGTATGCACGTGCATATTAGTACACTCTGACAAACCTATGTATTCATATACACACACAAAAACCACACACACACACACACACACACATAAATATATATATATATATATATATATATATATATATATATATATATATATATATATATATATATATATATATATATATATCGACAAGTGTATAAACATCTACACGATAACTATAAATTCATTTTGCGTAACGAATGTAAAGTCATGAGAAATATTCATTGAATGTTATTTGAAAATATATCCAATAAAAACGTGTGTTTTTTTTTTCCTTTTTGAAAATTCACTCATAATATATATATATATATATATATATATATATATATATATATATATATATATATATATATGTCTTTGTGTGTCTGGAAGGAGAGGGATTCACATTATAGATACGTACGCCATAATTCAATATATATAAAGCTCATTTTCTCTTCCATCAAAAAATCATGGTTTTGCTGTTTCTAGTGGAAAATTATTCTCTAAAACTGCATATTATACGTAATCTATTACCAATATAATGTGGACTTGATTACTGAATACATGATAAGCATTTTAACCTTTTTGAAACCAAAGATAGAATCACATCGGTATTTATAAAGTGTTTATTAATTTTTGAACTGCTACGTATTTATATTTTTGATTAAAGAATTTCAAAAGCAGTTGAGTTTGGTAAAAAAATATCACATAATAATATGCGTTTTGATTGTAACAATGATCCTCGAGAAATGATAAACCGCTGGCATTTTTGGTTTAGAAATGAATTAGATTGTATCTATATTTTTCTTTTTTCTTTTTTAGTGATCTTGAATTTGTACATGTGTAAGAACTTGAAGAGTATAATCCTGACCTTTCAACTAAAAGATCCAAATGAAGATGAAGCAAATTCTATAACCTCACCTTCATAATAGTTTATTTATTTAACATTTATTGTTCTAGATGTTTTTATTTCTAATTGGTCAACAAAAGAATAAGATAATATAAATGGAGTTCGAAAATATTATTTGGTGGTGGACAAATAGTTAAACTCGCTTGGAGTGTAAAAATAAATTTACTTTTTACGTCTGTAGCCATTAGCAAAAATCATGGAATTATAACTTATAGAGGATGTTCATTTAGCTGTAAGTAAACTGATAATATCTTTGAAAAATTGCACCATTTATTTAGATAATTTTATCAAGTTTGTTCAATGTATATTTTATGAAGACGGAATGTCTAGCTATTAACAGCAAATGTTTTGTATCTCATCTGTTAGCAAGTTTACAGGAAAATAAAGAACCCAAGTGATAATCCTCTAATTTTGCAAATTAAATAACTTTAGTATATATATATATATATATATATATATATATATATATATATATATATATATACGAGAGAAATTAGTGGAAAAGAGAATAAACCAAAACACTGTCAATGGATTTAGCAATGATATTTCTTCTTTCTTTTAGAAAGACTTCATCCGAATATAAAATAAAGACGACATATTATTGTTAAATCTGTTGTCGGTAGTTTGGTTTATACATTTTTCCTCTTATTTTTTGTCAGATTTACCAAAATCTACCATATATATATATATATATATATATATATATATATATATGTGTGTGTGTGTGTGTGTGTGTGTGTGAGTGCACGCTTACATACATACAAGTCTAGATTTTTATCTCAACATCATTTTTGACGAATGACTGCCAATAATTGATTTACTTAATTAATCAATTTATTAAAAATCCACACTCGATATTTTCTGAATTAATTTGGTGGTTGGGGAGCACCAGATAATGCAACTGTAGCACCCTCGATCCTCATTAGTTCTTGCTCCTTACAACTCTTTCTTGTTTTCTAAATTAAAAATTCATCTCTTGTGTAAAATGTGAGGACAAGGAAAATATCTGTAAATGATGTGGTTGGTTGGTTGGTTGGTTGGTTGGTTGGTTTTTATGCCATATCAACCTTTGTAGGTTATTAAACACAAAATCCATGTTTATGAAAATTGTTCTATTTCAAAGAATTCAGTTCAACATAAATACGCAGTTTAAATGTAAGTGCAGTTTAATTGTGAAAAGCATTTCTATTTAAAGCTGAATCGCTTTAAATAGAGTCAAGCTGTTCTAATTCAGCTAATTCTGTTTAGTATAAGTACAGATTTTGTTTACACGCAGTTTAATGCCAAGACAGTTCTATATTAAACAATTGAGTTTTGTGTAATTACATTTTTAATGTCAAAAACAGTTCCATTTCAAATAACTCAGTTTAGCATAAGCATGCAGTTTAAATGTAAGAACATTTTAATTGTCAAAAACATCTGTATTTCAATATATTCATTTTAGTCAAACAATTCAGTTTAGCATTAGTATGCCGTTAGTTCTATTTAACCTATCGATAGGGCCCTATTAGGTGTAAACAGGCTCGGCCAGAGTGGACCTGGAAGAAATGGCAATGAAGTAGTGCTCTGCATTCACCAAAGCCACTGCATCACAGGAACCTCACCATCAGATTGTTTAGCGTCATATTCAGGATACTCATTGGGGGGGTCTTTCCTCTCTGCAGAGGTGCAGTCGGTGACTGGGCAATATTTGTCTATGAATATGACGTATTTAATAAAGAGTTTAATAGATTTTGCTATATATATATATATATATATATATATATATATATATATATATATATATATACTCACATCATTGATATACAAAATAGATTTTTGAAGACAAGGATTGCTCTTACTCCTGCCTCTTATACTTATATTCCAACCTTACTGTTTCTCATGTGTATATCAACGCCATTTTCTGCCTAAAATCAGGTCTTTTAAATTCGACCTACACACGAGGATACGCGATATGTATCTATTTAAGTGCGTTCAATGACAAATGTACAGGTACATCCGTCGGTCCTGTAAGCAGACTACGAAATTAACATCGATTCTCCTCTCTTGATTTTCACCTTAAGATCGATTACCATTATGCATTCAGAACACCTACCTATATCCCATACCCACGCTTCTTTTTACCATTCTTTTATTTATTTATTTATTTCCCTCCCTCTCTCTCTCTCTCTCTCTCTCTCTCTCTCTCTCTCTCTCTCTCTCTCTCCGAGACTGATAAATACATCACGTTGCCATTTAACGTTTCTATAGAGACAGGTAATTAGCTGAAGAAGACTTCAACGCGTCATCGATGTGAGATCCAGGAGACGTTCGTTTTTCCGCGCGTAGTTTAACCCATACGTTAAGGAAGAGCAATGTGTCATTGCAAGTGTGGGTATGTATCCATAGAAGCAATTGTTTTGGGATGACTTAGATTAGAGATCCGCCAAGCCCTGTGCCTACGTGAGACTTTGTCACTGCCCAACATTTGGCATGCCCTCGTTACAGACTGCCTTTACTTAAATGTTTTTATTTTTATTTTTAATTTTTATTTTTCTTTTACTTTTTTTTTTCTTGCTATTATATATTTTTACTGTTTTGGGGCACAACTTTTCCACTTCTCTAATTATGTATAATAGCCATGTAATTCTAACAACATAATTCTTAAAGAGATCTACATATACGTTTATTTGCAGATTGCCCAGTCGGCTGGGGCTGTAGAATACACCGACTGCACCTCTGCAGAGGGGTTAAAACCCCACCAACGAGTGTCCTGTTTATGACTCTAAACAATCTGATTGTGAGGTTCCAGTGATGCTGGGGCTTTGGGGAATGCAGAGCACTACTTCATTGCCATTACTCCTCGGTCCACTCTGGCGCGGCGTGGGATCACCTAATAGGGCCCTATCTATAGGTTAAATAGAACTAACGGCATACTTATGCTAAACTGAATTGTTTGACTAAAATGTATAGCTTGAAATAGAGATGTTTTCGACTATTAAACCGTTCTTACATTTAAACTGTGTGCTTACGCTAAACTGAGTTATTTGAAATGGGACTGTTTTTGACATTGAAACTGTATTTATCCTAAACTCAATTGTTTTATATAGAACTATTTTGACATATAATTGTGTAAACAAAATCTGTACTGATACTAAACTGAATAAGCTGAATTAGAACTATTTGATGAAGCTGAATAGCTTGAAATAGAAAAGTTTTTGACAATTAAACTCTGTACTAATGATAAACTGATTATTTGCATAAAAATGGATTTGGAATTAAATAACTTACAAATATTGATATGCCATAAGACCCAACCAACTAACCTTTTAAAAACGGGGAGGTGCCCGAGGTTTAATGGTTATCATCGTCATAGGAAATGGACACAGCGACACGACTTCAAATCTTGAACAAGACTGATTGCATTTCACGTAGCTCTAGTCCTCTTGACAAAGGTTTGAATCCAATTATTCTATAATTAATTGAATTACCATGAGTAGAAAATTCGGCAAACACTTGCGTGTGACATACGGAACCACTGGACTGCAGTTTCGACCTTATTATTACAAGACAGATTCAGTGTAATTGGCCGCGCCGTTGCCATGATAAGTTCATTTGACATCACTTGTGTTCGATGTGGGCCGATGGATCAGTGGTAGAGTTTCTGCTCTGCATTCTTTGGCCGCAGATTCGATCTCTAGCGGGGGTGGGGGTATCACGGTATATACTGCTAATGAGACCTATAAAAGTCGAAACAACTGTCCAGTGGTTCCGTCTGTCTCGCGCAAGTATTTGCCGGATTTTCTGGTCATGTTAATTTAATTTACGATATAATTCATCTACTGACAAAAAAAGAAAATGTATACCAATTATTCTAATTTTATAGTGGAGCAGACTGGGTTCTTTAACCTTAGGCAACCGGTCTAGGAGAAAAAAAACTCTGAGTTCAAACCTGATAAACTCCCTTTAAAATTGACCTTGTGTCACACCCTATCATTCAGAAGAAGTAGTAAATACATACTTACTGAAAAAAGAGGATATAGGAATGTACGCACAAACACACATTTTCCTCCCTACACATATATATATATATAGCGATAGATAGATAGATAGATATGTACATTGGTTTACACGCACAAACTCCCACACGGTAACTAAATATAGACTTTCTATAACAAATATTAAGCAAAAAGTATATTCAGTATATGTAATGCTATATTGAAAATACATTATATTAGTGCTCGTCGGAAAATTAATTTACAAAAAATTATATATCTATCAATCTCTCTCTCTCTCTCTCTGTCTATATATATATATATATATATATGTATGTTTTATGGGTGAATGTATGAATACGCGTATGTTATATATATATATATATATATATATATATATATGCGTATGTAAGTAAAAGTAAAGTTGGCGAACGTAGACGAGGGTGACCAGAAGGCTCCCTTTTTAATAGCTACTTCACCGACGTGTAGAGGAGGGCATTATTTCTTTCCCTGGGTTGCTCCACTTTACCCTCAATACGTACCTTATATTGCGAGGAAGTATCAAGTACCATTTTTAAAGTCTTCGGTATGATGCGACCTGAGATTGAACGCAGGTCTCCTGGATCATTGGCGAACACACACTCTCTCTCTCTTTCTTTCTCTCTCTCTCTTTCTCCCTCTCTCTCTCTCTCTCTCTCTATATATATATATATATATATATAAATATACATATATATATATATATATATATATATATATATATATATATATATATATATATATATATATATATATACTGTCTTACATGCTGTATTAAATACTTCATTGACAAAGAATAAATGTAATAGGTATCTGACTTACATGGAAATAGGAATCGAGTTTGGATCAAGGCCAGAATTTTAGATTATACTGGAATTTGATTAGATGGATGTGTTTCTCACGCATTATGCTGACACTGAGTGCTAAACAGAAAACTTAATTCAATTCATGAATATTGATTCATTATTTCTTAGACTTCATCGATTCTTTGGAATCACAGCAGTAATAATACATCAAATAGATTCTTACCAACCTGGAATAATGCCAGATTTACAAATTTTCTTTGAAACACTTATGTTCATGGATTGACGATAACAGAGTATAAAATGTTACATATGGTCTTATTGTATTCGGTCATAAAATATTGTGCAATTTATTTTAGAGATTTACACTTTACTTCTAGGAAAATAAAATCTCTGAGTATGGACTTTGATTATTAACTAAATTATCGATGAATCCGACGAGTTCACATTTTATATAGTTGCTTCAATTTAGGAAAGAGTTAAGAATTATAATTAGTATTTCATAATTTTATTCATCATATTTGTAATTTGTATGATTAAACAAATATGAAATCATACACAACAAATTACGAATAAGTTGCTTAGGAGACTGGATATTGCTTTATTATATAAGTCTATGCATTTTAAGTGTTTTCTTATTATAAAGATTTGCCAAGTCGGCTGCGGCTGTAAATACACTAACTATTTCTCTGCAGGGGTGGGGGTTAATGCTCCCCCCTCAACGAGTCTCCTTGATATGATTCTAAACAAACTGATGGTGCGGTTCCAGTGAGAGAGGAGCTTTGTGGAATATGCAGCACTCCTTCATTGACATCGCTCCCAGGTCCGCTCTATTCCATTTTGGTAGCACCTGATAGAGTTCTATCTATAGATCAAATAGAACTAAACAGCGTATTCATGCTAAACTGAGTTGTTTGAAATAGAACAATTTTGTGTGCTAAACTGAATTGTTTGAAATAGAACTGTTTTGACATTTAACCATGTATAAACAAAAAAAAACCTATACTTATTCATACTGAACTGAATTGTTTGAAACTTAATCACAAGGACGGACTTCGGCGTTAAATGACCCGAAAAGTGTTGATACGCCGTGAAGCAAAACAACCAACCATTATAAAGATCGTGCTATTATACGCCATTTTATTAAAGCAGGAGTACGGGTGCATATTAACATAATGAGAATCTTAGTAAAATTTAGATCAGTTGCCTTATTATCATATCATGGACATGCGTTAGGGACTGTCTTACTCCTCTTCAGAGGTGCAGTTGGCCTATTCCACAGCTCCACCAACAGAGTGATGTATGTCTGTATGTATGTATATTTGAGTATATATTGGTAAAATAGAGTAGTTAAACAATTAAGGAGGTCAGTATATTTTAATTGATTGTAGAATATATTTTCTTGATAGGAATGAAAGGGTCACATTTTATGTCCCAAATAAACTGAAGTATTCTGTGCAGAGATCATTAAATAAGAATCTAATTTTAATCCATTTTTTATTGTGTAAACCAAAATAGAAAAGAGTTTTTATTTCCAAAAGTCGAAGTGTCAAAATTCAAGGGAGTGCGCACGGATTAGCCAGTAGCATGCCGATCATATTTACCTAACCCCTCCGCTCGGGCAGGATATGACACAAGGTCAACTTTTAAGCGGAGTTTAACAGGTTTGAATTCAGAGTTTTCCTTCTCCTGGACTAGTTGCCTCACCAAGGCTGAAGAACCTAGTCTGCCTTACTATTTACCCATCGCTTGAGGGAGAATAATTGGATTCATACCTTTCCCAAGGGTATTGGTGCTATGTGAAATGCAATCAGTCTCGTCCAGGATTTGAACTCGTATCGTCGTGTCCAATTCCTACGACGATAACCATTACACCACGGGCACCACCTTATATGCCAGTAGCATGCCGATAGAGCAGAGTTAGGCTGGTCTTTGGATACAGGGGGTGAGGTTTATGTGACCAAGCTGATATGCTTCCTCTGCTCAAAGTGTAGTTAGTTGCAAGAGAGTTCAAGTCCAAATAACAGTTGTCCGTTTGACAGAAGAGGAAAAGAAAACTGACCGGCGTCCAATGTTCGTGACTATTCTTATCGCTATTGTAAAGTTCTACACGACTTTCCCTGTAGGTCGATGTGTCTCGCGCACCGTTCCCTGTATCAGGATCGCTCAAAGAGTAAATAAAGATGACAATACGAGTTTATTCTCGGGTAAATTTCTTTCTTTCTTTTTTCTTTGTAGAGCTGACCCGTGGTTTATTCCCGTTCGATCAAAACTAGTAGCCGATCTTTTTTTTTTTTCTAATCTAACACTTCACAAGGTTGAGTCAATTAACCAGATCACGGATCAATACTGCCACACATACTCCAATAAAATTTTAAATAATTAACGCAGTACAATCTTTTGCAAGGGAGATAAATTACAAAGAACATTGATACTTATGTTTTGATTCCAATTCAGACATCATTTTCAAAGCTCAAGGAAAACGAAAAATTAAAGACGATCTTGCTATATATTTACTTACCATGTAAATATATATGTATATATATACTTATTCATTATTTGTTTATTTTCTACGTGATTACAAAGATTCACCGAAGAAATACATGACTTATGTATTTTTTAAAGATTAGTTACAATTAATCTATTTGTTAATTATTCATAACAAATTAATTTACTCTAACCATATGTACTGACTTTTAGACATTACTGCTACATGTCTATCTCCGCGATTTTCTCTTTAAAATAATCTAAGAAACGAAAAAAATTTCATCGTAAGATTTGTTTACATGTGAAAACAAAATGAAACCTTAAAATTGTGTATAAATTCTATGAGATTTTGGACAAAGAATCTTATAAATTTTGGAGAATAAACGCAGAAACTTTTCTTTTTCTTTGCCAATTTAGACAGTTTACGTAATGAGCTTACAGAGACTAAAATGAAATTAAAAAGAAACAAAAATTACATCAAATCATCTTCCTCTGATACATTCTCTATTTTTGTTAGACTTACCGATAAAAGTAAACAGTAATTTTAAAACATTCTTTGTTAATTAATGAAAATTTGTTTTGCTTTTCTTTTTGCTTTTAATTTCGTTATTATCTTTCGAGCAAAACCAAGAAAAACTTAGATGTGAAATTTTTGAATTTTTAATTACAATTTTAAAATAAGGCGTCGAAATTTTTTTAAATTACTTGTTTATAAACTAAATCTGTTTTTGTTTGATGAACTGGATAATGAATACCTCAGAATTGAACAGCTACCAATCAACCTAATTAGTAATGATTAATTCTAAATACTATTTCAGTCTGATTAGAAATCTATTTCGTTTAGAAATTTTGTCTGTTCTTATAGAAGAATTTACGCAGGGCTTATTGTTACGAATGTTAATCACTATTATAAATATTAACTAACCTAAAAAATAATTAACTTACGATATCCTTTATAATATGAATATCTAATGAAGGCAAAGTGATGCATTAGCACCATACATATTTATAATTGGCCTATATTATGTACTAACGTAATGTCAATGTGTCTAATGAAAGACAATGGTCTCACATTTAAAAAAAGGCAAGTAGATGATATCGCGCAGAAACTATTTGAATACATGATCTCACGTTTCTCTCAAATACACCTACACAAGCTGAATATCTGCTGCTTAGCCTGGAACTGGCAGTAATAAGCTTGGGTGAACTCAGCTGAAAGAGTTAAGTGTTTTAAACAAGACTGTGTCATATCCACATCAAATTATAAATCTCTGAAATTAGTAGACTATTTCTCATATCTCGGTCGCAATATTTCATCGACTGAAAGCAATGTCAACAAACGTACGGAAACGCATAGTCTTCAATCGACAGGTTATCGACCATGTAAAAATTTAATCTCTCTGATAAAATAAAACCTATATTCTTTCAAGCAATAACCGAGTCAGCAATATTGTATGGCTGTACCACGTGGACTTTAAACAAGTGCTTGAAGAAAAAGGCTTCATAGGGACAACATAAGATACTGCATGCTCTTTTGAAGTAATCCTGGAAGCAGCACCCTCCAAAAAGCAGCAACACAACCTCTTGCTTTCCATCTCATAAGCCATCCAAATAAAACGAACAAGACTTGTTGGGCACTGCTGGAGAAGCCGGGAGGAACTTATAAGACAATTTTTAATCTGATTTCCCACACATGGACACACCGATGTTGGATTTTCTTCTTGTTTGATTTGCATTTATGGTATATAAACCATCGTATGTTATCTGATGCCAAATCCTTTATATATATATATATATATATATATATATATATACATACATAATCATACATATATGTATATACATATATATACATACATAATCATACATATATATATATATATATATATATATATATATATATATATATATATATATATATATATGTATGATTCCTAAACATATTTTGTAGATAAACGAGCCTGAATTCATTTTTTAACGCAGTTTCTCTTATTTTTATCAAACGCGATAAATTCTACTTATTATCAATCATTCATTTGAACACAGTTAAATATTTTTCAATTATTGCTATTTAACACTAACAAATCAATTAAGCATGAGTCAGTTTTTACCCTGTTAAATGTCAAACACTTCTATTCAAACAATTCAGTTTAGCATAATTAATTTGTTTACTCTCACTTTAAATGCCAAAGAACACAGTTTAAACCTCAAATAGTTCTATTTGACCCTTAGATAGGACCCTATCAAGTGCTACTATTCCGGGCCTGAGTAGACCAGGGAGCGATGGCAATAAAGAAGTACTCCGCATTGCCCAAAGCTCCAGCAGTACTGGAGCCTCACAATCAGATTGTTTATCGTCAAAACAGGACATGATACTCATTTGCCGTATCATAAGGACTCAATAATAAAGACAGACGCATGAATAAACGACGCATGATAAAGACGCAGGAATGAAGGATGCATGAAGACTTCTTTAACAATATATTTTACCTCTCACTTTATTTGTAGGGTTTGAAAAGGGTTGTTCAAGGGTTAGCATTGAGAAGGTGTTGGAGACCGAACATAAACTTCATATTTTGACCCCACTGTTATGACCGTCACGTTGTGTCTTTCTTGTTCTCTTGATGTTGGGGTCCACTCCATCGGGGGTTTTCCGAGGGCACCCTCGGTCGGGTGTGGCCTTCCCTACCACATCTGGTCTCTACTGTCTGGAAGTCTGCTAGCAACTGCTTTGGCACCCCAAACTCAACTGAGTTAAATAATAATTCAACGCCCACACGATCGCCTACTGGATCTTTGAAATCGGATGTTTAATCGTCATCAAGCGGAAATAACTGTCATGCAGTTCAGAGGTTACTCTCTTCCGGTGCATCACTGTAGTGGCACAATGGAACCTTCACCTTGTCCCATATCATAAGCCTTTATCCGCCCACGCAGTCTCTTTCGATTACTGGCCATTGGAATGTGTCACTTCTTTCCGGTGTATCACCTTGGAATAGCATTTTTGGGCTAGGTCGAAGGGTCAAAACATAACAATTCGTGAGGGAGTCTTAAGCCATTGCAGAGAAGCAATGCGCATATTCTACAGCTCCTGTCGACGAGGCCAACCAATGTTGGACGAAGTGTAAATGGGCCAAAATCTAACCCGACAACCCTATGGGAGGCCTAATTATCGACAAGAGGAAGTGAAAGACAATCAACGACTCTGAAGTTGTCGAACGAAAGAACGATCAAGTTTTCATATTTGGATTATGGATAGGGTAGACTGATGACAGGGATAGCTGAGCCAACATAAAATGTTAAGGATACCCAAGTCGGAAAATTATGGTAAAAGGTGACCTCCAGAAGGTTATAGTTGTCATAATTGTAGCAAACAATTGCAACGAACTATAGTAAATAAGGAAGTAAATACTTGATTAAGATCAAATCTAATCTTGTGAATGCGCTGGAATTATTGTAGATTTGATGATCAGGATTGCTCAGGGTCAGCTGCAGAATTTTACTGAGCCTCAGAAAAAAAGACAGGGCATCATCAAAATTTAACAAACTCTACAAAATTGACCATATGCATAGAACACACAAAAATGTAAAAATAGCTGAAGAATACAAATTCCTTACCCAAGGCTCAGATATGATATGAAAAAGAACATATGAGCAGACATTAAAATACTCATAGACCCTGAATCGAAATTCTCACTTGTAAAAACGACAGTTTTGGAGGAATTAGTGACGGACTTTATAAGGTTGAAGGATTCAGATTCAAAACTGATCCAGGCTAACGAACAAAAATGGAATCAAGCGGTTTGATCCACTTGATCCATTGAGGTGGGAAGAATTAAAAACTGGACAAAGTTATATTCTGCTCTATACAGGGATTGGACCAAACATTGGAATAAGATTGGTTATAAAAAAAACCGAGCCCAGACAAATTTTAATTCAAACCAACCAAAGATAAAAGGGTTAGAAATTCCACATCGTAGAAAAGTTAGTGATAAGATCAATTTCCACCAAATTAAATAACCTTCACGTACCAGTATTTCCAGCTCTGCCAAATCAGCCTCCAAAGAACAAAAGAATGGAACATTATCCCAAGTAATTCCAATGGGAAAATATTCTCAGATACTGAAAATGTGGTTTTGGTTGAGTCTATAATAAGAGGGAAAAGTGCAAGAAAAAATTCTAATGTCATCTAATTTGGACAATGAAGCTATCATCATCATCATCATGTCGTGCTGGTAGCACGGATATCCCTGACCCTCTCTCGCCACTCCTCCCTATCGTTCGTCGCCCTAGGCAGGTCTTCAGGACAACATCCCGTATCCTCACATAGCTGCTGAATGTATGTTCGTGCTGGTCATCCTGCTTTCGTACGGCCATGTGTGGGGGTCCATAAGAGTACATCTCTTATGAGTTCCTCCCTGCTTCTCCAGCAGTGTCCTGCATGTCTGGTTCGTCTAACTTGAATAGTTTTCGTGATAGGAGGCAGGTGGCCGTACAGTTGGTGTCTTGTAGGGTGTTGCTGCCAGGACTTGTTCAAGATTGCTCGCAGCATTCTTGTGTAATTGCCGTCTGGCTTCTTCTCCAGCCGTTTTGTTAGAGTCCATGTAGTGCACCCATATAGCAGTATCGATGTGACCGCTGCCTGGAAGAAACTGCGTTTCATTTTATCGGTTAGGTATGAAGCTATAAAGGTGAAAAAGGAGAAAGATTTAGGAGCATATCACTGATAAACATTAGAAAACAAGTAAAATATTAATAGATTTATCCAAATATAAGACGTAAAAGTAAGATCAATCCAAATGATATCAATATACCACAAGAACATGGAAGAAAAATAGGAGATCTAAAACAGAACATGTTGTCAACTCAGATCAGGAATTGGAGCGAAATCAATCAATTAAAACTAAATTAGACACAGAAAACTGTTGTAACTAGCATAGGACCACACAAAGATCACTATTCATCAGCTCGTTATGGAAAATGGATGCCGTCAAGAAGACCTGCCAAGAACAATGTATGAAAGGAACAGATGGTTAGAGAGAGTCCAGTGAATCCATACTATAAGCATAAGTTGAGACTTTTCATGTATGAAAGACTTCTTTAGGTTAGTGAAACTTAAAGAGATTTATGCTTATAGTTTTATTTTGGTTAGTATTGGTCATCCGAAATCTGAAGTCAAGTCCTGTCCACCTGCGGAGAAGCTGAAGCAGCAGGTGGGGCTTTGAATAAGGTCAATATAGTAGTCCTCCGTCAGACTGTGTCCAAATCCTTCATAACTCTCTCTCTCTCTCTCTCTCTCTCTCTCTCTCTCTCTCTCTCTCTCTTTCTCATACACACACACACACACACACACACTTGCAGTCAATTTGGAACTTTCAAGTGACCATAAAGAGAGAGTTATGTTTTCATAAACATGAGTTATTTTCATTCATTCATTCATTACGGTATGCAACAGAAAAAAGAAAAAGGAAAGGAATAAAGAGATTGAAATCAAATCAATAGAAGAAGAAGAAGAAGAAGAAGAAGAAGAAGAAGAAGAAGAAGAAGAAGAAGAAGATATAATAGATTAAGTATTTTTTGATAAAAGATGGACTGAGATATGTCGATTCTAATCATTGTGGTTTTACCAATAGGTGATTATCTACTGTTATATTTCTTTTAATTGGTTGTTTAAATGCCGATTTCATTCTGAAAACAAATTGGTGCCAAGACTGTGTTATTATTTCAGTCCGATATTGTTCAATATAGTTGGTAATTGGGGGAAAAACACGATTAAATAAAAAATGAAGACGTCAAGGAAAAAAGATTGCATCCGATAAATCGCAGAAAGTGAAAGAAGCAATGAAAAAATAAAATGAATAATTAGAGCTGTGTTAATTTTTTAATTTGTTGATTGATATGGATGCCGATAGAGGAGGTTTAAATATAAACCGGATAAAAAGACAATAGATGAAAGAGTAAATGGCCGCATTATCTGCTATCATCATAATCAGCAGCAACAGTAGCAGCTGCATTATTATTCCACAGGTAATATCTATTTCTTTTTTGTTTTCTTTTCTTTTCAATCAATTGTAAAAGTTTTGTTTGTTTTTTGTATATGCTTTTTCTTGTTATGTTGTGTCGGTGCTTTTTTTTTTTTCATATTTTATATATTTTTTACTTTCTTCAATCTCTTCTTTCTTATCTTCTTAATTTCTGCCTATCTATTCTTCTCTCCTTTTTGTTACTTTTTTTCGCTTTTTTTTTACTTCTTGTTTTTCATCATTATTCTTCTCGACTTTCTTTCTTTCTTTCTTTCTTTCTTCATTGTTTGCATCCTTTTTTTTTTCTCATCAGGCACTCGGTGACCATTAAAGTCACACTCTTTTACGAGCTTGCTCATAATTACACTCAACAGATTGCCCTCTTCTTTCTTTCTTTCTTTCTTTTAATATTTCTTCTTCTTCTTCTAACACTATTACTTCTGCTTCCTTTGAATATATATTTTGTCTTATTTTCTTCACTTCTTTTTACCAATTTATTTTTCTTCTTCTTTTCTGATCATAATAAAAATAATGCTTTTCAATTCGATTATCTTATTGAGGCAAATGTTGTCAGTATTATAGTATACCCTTTATCTCTTGATCGTTTCCCCAATAATCTTTTTTTTATGATCAAATACATATTATTACAACTAATACTCTCCTTACAATCTCCTTATCGTATTCAAAGCGGTAAATTTTCCAACGAGAAAACATCATCTTCACCGCCATTTAAATAATTATCCTCACCATCGACATCAATGATTTTGTGGCGGTTTTTATTATTATTCACTAGAATATAATTATCAGTTCCATTCTTGTTGCTTTTTCTTTTCTTTTCTTTTTTTTTTCTCTCGCTCTTCAGCTTTTAAGGAAATAATTACATATTTTCATAGTTGCTGAAGAAAAAACTCAAAGAAAAAACAGTAACGTCTCAAAGAAGAATTGCTTAAGCAACGTGCACAACCATCTCTTGTGTCACCACGAAAAGCGGAAACTTAGGCTTTAACGTCGAACCAAAAGTATTTTTTAGCTTCATTTCTGATATTCCTTTTTGCTGACAAATTTGCTATGAATTATGATGCGGTCTTTCTTTCATACATTCATTTTCAATGTTTAATGTGTTCCTCAATATAAAAAAAGAACGAAGGGAGAAATGTTTCGCTTAGGAATTCAATGAATGTTCAATTTTGACAGTCGACGTATTTCCGTATCCCAGATCTCTTCACGTATTCATGTTGTCCTTTGATTGATATTTTTTTGTTTTTAAGTTATTCCCATCTCCTCTTTGTTGTAGAGACTCCCAAACGAAAAAAATAGAAAGATTTGCTGAAGAACCTTTTATATTTTTCGCACTATCTTCTCGTAGTTTCTCGATTATTCTCGCGGGATATGTCAATAACTCTGTGATTATTTTCTCTCTCAGTGGTTCAGTACGTAATGGTCTATGTGTCAAAATATCTTCAATATCAACTGTATAATTTATTGGTTTCAGAAATGGGCTTTGTATATGTCAAATAGACTTGTAAGAAAAGGTAATAAAAGAGCATAACTATTGCAAAAATTATCTAAAATTCTAATTATATTTACACTGTAAATATGAATATGTTACTTATATAAATGTAGATAAATAGAATTATCGAGTTGATAATCTAAATTTCTTTTTTGGTTAAGATGTGCGTTTGACAAGAAAAGAAATGTAAGTACACAATGTGTGTTTATCAGATTAGCACTTTCAAACATGTATCTGGCCATTATCAAAGTCAGAAGAAATTAAAAATTGTTTTTTTTGTTTTGTTTTTGCTTATTTATTTATTTATTTATTTATTCAACTATTGTTGTTTCATTTTTTTTTTTTTTTTGTCTACCTGTTTCTTTTAATTTACAAATACTTTTTGAAACTTTTAAATGACATTATCCTTACTTTTTGATCTGTACATATTAATGTTTCTTACTAAGTTTCAATACTATAGAATGTATTGATAAATTAATTCAATACAGTAGAATGTGTGAATACCTAATACCAAAAAATATTTGTTTTGATTGTCCCATATCCCACGAGAAATGATATAATATTTGTATCAGACGAAAAGTAACATTTTAGAAAAAAATTTGGAAATTCGTATTGATTTATGGGTGATACTTCAAACACTTTCATAAAGGATGTTGCCTAAAAGATCCATAAATTAAGTAATGTCGGCGTTTTATGTTTTATATATTTACCTCTATATACCAAGCATTGGCATGATGGTTAGAGTGTTTGCCAATGGCCCGGGAGATCTGGGTTCAATCCAAGGTCGAGTCATACCAAAGATTCAAAAAATGGTACTTGATGCCGCTTTGCTTAACACTCAGAATTATAAGGTAGAGATCAAGGATAAAGTGGAGCAATCCAGGGGAAAGAATAGCGCCTTTCCCTACACCTTGTTGTAGTAGCTATCGAAAAGGGAGCCTTCTGGTCGCCCTCGACTACGGTCACCAACTTTACTTACTGTGACGGCAAATTAAAATAAAAAGATCCCCGGATGAACAACCATTTAAAAGCGTATGGGAACTGGTGCATCTAAATATTGTCATCACCAAACAGGGAGTTTATTTTTCGCACGTGTGAAGACGGGGCGGTCTGGCACTTGATCCCTTGTAGAATAAGTCCTTGTTCAGAGTCCTTTCTCGGGCCTATAGGAACTGGCATATTATGAGGGAGTTAATTTGGGGCTAGACTGACCGCCGCTGGCAAGGGGATTCCAAATTTCACATTACACACACACCCACCAGGCCACTAGCTCTTCCTACCCCGAGGATAAAGGAAGATATAAGCCTCTAGGTTTTGATATGATAATATTAACTATGGTAGTCGACAACTCCGGTTTCCCGTATAATATTTTTAAAGGAAAGAATAGGACAATTTAGGCGAGAATAACATAAGGCGAAAGAAGCTGAAAACAAACATGAAACAAACAACTTGACAGCAAACAACATAATGGACAAACTTCAACACGTGGGGGCATTAAAATATAACAATCTTTTTAATACACACGTGGACACACATATTCAACGTGTCGGCTATATTATCAGTGGATAATACATAAATGTAAATGTCTTTCCTCCCTTTTGCTTTCTTTCTTCGTTCTTTAAATTGAGAGAGAGAGAGAGAGAGAATACGTAATTGCAATATTTAAGAAGGCTGTTGGGAGAAAACAGTCTTAATGTTTACTTATCTTTTTAACGGGTTTCTTCGGAGAGTATTTTCTCTTTTACGGACTGGCGGAATTTTATATATATAGCTCTAGCTTGAAGGCATAGGTACTTCTTGTCCAAGATTCTTTCCGCTTCTTCGCCCGGAGTGTTGGCCCGAGATTCGCCCCATCTGCTCACGACGACATATCTCTTCAAAACTAATTTTCCTTATCCCTATTTCCGCGGACGGAAGAAGGGGGCTATTTCCGCTTTAGGATTCTAGCCAATCATTTAGCTTTTTTTCTTCCTTTCCCTGGCGGTTCGTTAGGACTACTATCTCTTTCACCCGGGCGAGGTTACGGAGTACAGATAGCTTGACCCATATTTTTTCTTCCTTCAACGGTCGGCCGAAGTTGACCTACATTATCCTTACTTTTAACGGTCAATCTTTGGTGGGTGCTATTTCAAACACGGAGGGTTGTAGAAATTCCTTATTTCTCTCCTCTCAGTAGTAGACCACGTAACATTACATATTTTTCTAATATTTACCTATCCCAAAGTACCAGCATGATGTGATACAAGGTCAATTTTTGAGCGTAGTTTAACAGATTTTAACCCAGTTTTCCTTCTAGACCAGTTGCCATATCAAGTTTGAAGAGCCTAGACTGTCCCATTATTTACCTATATCTGGAGGGAGAATAATTGGATTCATACTTTTCACAAGGATAATAATGCTACTTGAATTGCAAACTGCCTCTTTCAGGATTTGAACACGTGTCACCCTGTTCATTTCATACAACGATAACCATTACAAAACGAACACGTCTTTTTTATATTATATGTTATAATGACATCTTAAGATGCAAGAAGAGTTCTTGTTTGGGCTAAATGCATATCTTCAGCTGTTAAAATCATTAGAAGTGTGCAAAAATTCTCAGCCCTATTCTGTGACTTGTAGAAGCTGAATAGAAAATGGAAAACCGGTTCGTCACTGGAAACATTTTGCACACACGAAATGAATGAACATACATGTACGCATGCGCACGCACAAACACATCCATGCACAAATTAAATGTTATACAAATTTTTGCACAAAGATTTGAAATAATTTGTTTGACACCCGTGTATTTTAACAATACAAGGAATCTTGGAGATTCCACAGAATTTGCTGTAGACAAAATTGGACTGTTTCTCAATGAAAGAGGAAATATCAGTTTGAAGTTAGCTGTTTCATGGTAAAATTCTGAAACTTTTGGGCAACAGTGTATATAAATGTATATTCTGTATTGCCACAAAATTTGAATAACCCTAACAATATTTTTGTTTATCATTTTTATCAATTAAAAGACTTTATTATTTATAGCAGAACATTAGGCAGTCAAAATAGTTATTATTAGTCATATTTTTACTATGTTTTACAGTAATGAAATATTGTAACAAAAGATTGGTTGTCCAAAAATAAGTACAGTATTTGTGTAATGTTTTTATTTATTTTTTGGGGTGGTGGTTTAGCTTACAAAGCAAAATTTCTAATTTTGGATTCTTTGAATCATATGTATAATAGATTGAATAACGTTTATCAAGAGTCTTGTTGAGAAATGTGACTGAAAAATGAAAACGGAGTTGTTAATTGTAACAATGTTATCTGAATGAGGTCGGCTGCCGGGGTTTCGCAGGAAGATCTTTATGCAGAATACTCAGTCGATTAGCTATGATAGGAGAAAAAAGAGAAAGGCCATCTGAGCGATTTCAGAACCGGCTGAAAAAGCTACAAGATGATTATGGATTAAAAGATCCGATCCATAGTGCGTGCATTGAGGTGTTAAATTTTTAAAATGTAAGAGATAAGAAGAGGAGGAAAAAATGAAGAATGGTGGGGGGCGAAAGGAGAACAAAATTTTTAAAAGACTAAGTTTTCCCAGTGTATAAATATATGTATATATATAAATGCATGTGTAATTATTTGTATAAAGATTTCTTGATAAAACATCAACAAAAAATGGATGGTAAAAGGAAAAAAAAAAAAAAAAATGAATTCGAAGGGTCGGAAAAAAGAAAAAATTACTTTTCCCATGACTTGCAGTATCGAGATTTGATCTCTCCTAAGAATATTACATTTGCTCCTAGATCCATTACCATCAGTGACTTACTATGACTGTCTAGTAGGATTTCTTTTGGTTTTGGTTTGTGTAAAAGACTTCGTTTGTGCGTTTGTATATTTACCTTCCCAGGCGATTCCACGCGCGAAAGATTTTTTTACTTGTTATCTTGAACCGAAACTTGCTTAGTACGTATGCGTATATTCCTACGAGATTCAGGAGGAAAAGACGAACAAGCAATTGATCCCTTTTTTAATTGTAACCACTTGCAGGGAAGTGAGCAACGTGGTTTCTTATTGGTCACCTCCAGTTTAAAATTTCAATATCAGTAATATTTTGATTTTGTCAGGTGTCTGATGTGCTTTTTTGCGTACTTGTTGAACTTTCTTGCTGCTCGTTCGCCTTCTGGAATAATAGTTTCGTTAGAGTCACTTGGGAGAGCAAGTATAATGTTGGAAGACCCAAAACTTGAAAGGCTCCCAAGAACATCACCCACGACTCAATCCTGCGCACCCTTTAAGTGTATGATTACAACACGGCTCTTATTTGTCAGTCTTATTTAATAACCATGTATACACACACACACACACACACACATATATATATATATTAAAGAGTGTATATTTTGCCAGCTTATTATTATTCAAGTAAGTTTTGTTAAAGACGATGGAATACTGTTTATTATTTTTTATTTTATTTTTTCAAGACTCCTTAAATGCTTTTACCATCTAGATCCCAACACAAGAAAAATAACAAGGATTATGAAAAGATAAAATTAAAGATGATAAACAATGTTCCATCGTTTTAAATTTAACTTGCTTGAACAATATATATATATATATATATATATATATATATATATATATATATATATGGGGAATGTTTGATAAATCAAACACTTAACACAGATTTAAGTCTGTAATATTTTGTTCGGACTTTATTTCATCTTCACGAACTTCTTTAAGAATACGACACATCTAAATCTGAGTTAAGTGTTTGATTTATCTAACTTTCCTCATATTTCTATCATATTATCAGATTCACTACAAGTATGGAACCTTGGAAAAGTAAACAATATGCCCAGTTGTATTTAAGAAGTCAAAGGACGAAACTTTGGTAGTAAGATTATTTGTGTCGATCAGCCTTTCATCTCAGAAGTAAAGACTACTGGGTCGGCGAAGTTTGTTCAATTAGTTCAAAAGTATTTTCTATCTTATGTATTTTTGATAAGCTCTTTGATATAAAGTTGAAGTCTGTTATTGCTGCACTGGAAATACGGGGAAAATTTGGTGGTCTGGAATATAGAAACGCAATAATCAGTATTCACCGATCATATATTGTACTATTTTATTACATTATTAATTCTAACAATTAAAACAATGTTGTTTTGTACCTTTTCGTCAACAGCCCCGTAGAGCAGTAGACTACGCTAATATGATCGCTGAAGACAGGTAAAGACCCCTAAAATACCCTCAATATGTCACTAAACTGTATCTGAAATTGAGGCTTTAGTCCTGGAGCTTTGTGAATTACCCCATCATACCCATTATTCCCAGGTCTTCTCTGACCCCGGTGTGGTAATATTTAATCATTTGTGAGTATCTAGGATTGTGTCATGGCTAGCGATCTTTGGTTTCAGAGCATTGCCAATGAGTTTTTCTGGCTCACTGGGCATGCCAAACCAAGCTTTGATTTGTAACTAATAATAATCATTTAAGAAATATCAAGAAATACAGAAGAAAATAATCATTCTAATTGAAAAGAGATTGATTCACTGGTACACCATTGTGGTAATAAAGAGATTTTTCGACTCCCGTTGTGACCTCGAATGGTAACAGGTTGTCGAACGTAACACTCTGTTAAACATATACCAAAGTTTATTTACTACTTGGTAGAAAGTAGTCGCCGGGGAAAAGAAAGGAAGTATAGAAACATGAAACGACGGTCATATAGACAAAAATAAGTAACATATCCTTGTGAGAAAATAATTAAAACAGATTTTGAAATTTTCATGAATCTAACATGACTGTCCGCTTGGTCGTACGCCCCCTTTGGGATGCCCCGAAATTTGGAGCTCGTAAATATTCTTCTCCTTACATCTTCGTGGCTCGTTTTCCACTGACGTCTTCAACTTTTAATTTTTCGCCGTCAACTGCCGAAAGTCGTCTCTTTACTTCCGCCTGTCGTGTAGGGAGCAGAAACATCGACTTGCGCTCGCTCCGCGCATGT
>OY757911.1:72042515-72095015 GCA_963585895.1 Sepioteuthis lessoniana | reverse complement strand
AACAATGCTGAACTTGCCTCACGCTGTTTATATATATATATGCATATCATCATCATCATCATCATCATGCCGCAAGCACGGATATCCCTGACCCTCTCTCGCCACTTTTCCCTATCGTTCATCGCCTCTGGCAGGACTTCAGGGCTACATCCCGTATCCTCACATAGCTGCTGAATGTATGTTCGTGCTGGTCGTCCTGCTTTTGCCCGGCCATATGTGGGGGTCCAAAGGAGTACATCACTTATGAGCTCGTCCCTGCTTCTCCAGCAGTGTCCTGCGTGTCTGGTTCGTCTAACTTATATAGTTTTCGTGATGGGAAGCAGGGGGCTGTATAGTTGGTGTTTTGAGGGTGTTGCTGCAAGGACTTGTTCAATATTGCTCGCAGCATTCTTGTGTAATTGCCGTCTAGCTTCTTCTCCATCCGTTTTGTTAGCGTCCATGTAGTGCATCCATATAGCATTATCGATACGACGTGTGTGTGTGTGTGTGCGTGTGTCTGTGTCTGTGCGTGTGTGTG
Source organism: Sepioteuthis lessoniana (assembly GCA_963585895.1). Taxonomy (NCBI): domain Eukaryota; kingdom Metazoa; phylum Mollusca; class Cephalopoda; order Myopsida; family Loliginidae; genus Sepioteuthis; species Sepioteuthis lessoniana. Next base: position 72,094,498 of record OY757911.1, on the reverse strand, counting down.
TTACTCTTTGTTAAAATTTTAGAATTATCATTCTAAAAATGTTTTGTTCGTTATTTTTAGTTTATTAAAAATAAACTCAGGCAAAATCCAAGGGAAAAGACCAAATCTTTGAGAAAAGGTAATTTCATTTGATGACGAAACTTCCTGACTACATGAAAAATACGAAAATTAATTTACATAATTTATTTCAGTTAATAAAGATTTCACAATGAAAGAAAATAAATTATGAAAAAAAAGTTATGTCATAATAAAATAGAAATAACTCCCTACCCAGGGATCTATTTTCTAACTGTGGTATGCCTGTCATGTGTCCTGTTTAGAAAGATCCCTTTTTGTGGAACTTAATAAAAATGGTTAATATTTGTGAGGTCGTGGATCTATTTCTTCGGAAGCCATTTTGGTTTTTCCTAAGTATGTTGTCGATTTTGGGTTCTATGCGGTTTCGTAGTAGGGCATTGTAGATTTTCGCTGCTATGGATGTAAGTGTTATGCCTCGGTAGTTTTTGGCTAATCCGATTTCCCCCTTTTTAGGGAAAGGGAGTATGCATCCCTTCATCCATCTATCTATCGGATTTTGATTGTATACTGCGTTGCAGTGTCGGAGCAGTATGTCGTCGAATTGTCTGATCTTCCATACTTCTGGGGGAATTTCGTCCAGCCCTGCAGCTTTCCTATTTTTAATTTTTCTGAGAACCGAGTCGAGTTCTTCTTGTGTGAACGGTCCGAGTTTAATGTCTAATTGTTTGCTAATTATTCCGGTGATTGGTTCATGTGTTATTTTCGGTGGGTTTCCTAGTAGGTTTTTGAAGTGCTGTTTCCACAGTTTTATTCTTTCTTGTTGGTTTGCTGCTTTCAGTTTTGCTTTGGCTGTGTTCTTTCTTCTACTCACTTCGTTTATTGTTTGCCAGGCTATCCTAGATTGTCTATCTTCCACCGTGTCTCTAATCTTATCTATCTGATTTTGAATGTATTCTGTCTGTTCCGAAGAAATAGATCCACGACCTCACAAATACTAACCATCCGTAGAATCCTCGAAGGTGTACGGGCAAAAAACCTACAAGCGACATTAATATTTGTCGACTTTACCAAGGCCTTCGATTCCATTCACAGAGGAAAGATGGAACAAATCCTACTAGCGTACGGCATACCTAAAGAAACTGTAGCGGCAATAACGATTCTCTATAGAAACACTAAAGTAAAAGTACGATCATCAGATGGAGACACAGAATACTTCGACATTGTAGCAGGAGTACTACAAGGAGACATGCTGGCTCCGTACCTTTTTATCATTTGTCTAGATTACGTACTTAGAACATCGATTGACAAAATCAGAGAGAATGGCTTCGAACTGACGAAGAAAAGAAGCAGAAGGTAACCCGCAACAACAATTACCGACGCCGACTACGCCGATGACATAGCGATACTGGCAAATACACCCGACCAAGCCGAAACACTACTGCATAGTTTGGAACGAGCAGCCGCAAGCATAGGCCTCTATGTTAATGCACACAAAACGGAATATATGTGCTATGATCAAACGGGGGACATCTCCACTCTAGAAGGAACCCCTCTTAAACTAGTAGACAAATTCACTTACCTAGGAAGCAGCGTCGAATCAACCGAAAAGGACATCGAAACGTGGTTAACGAAAGCATGGACAGCTATCAATAGGCTATCGATTATATGGAAATCAGACCTAACCGATAAAATGAAACGCAGTTTCTTCCAGGCAGCGGTCACATCGATACTGCTATATGGCTGCACTACATGGACGCTAACAAAACGGCTGGAGAAGAAGCTAGACGGCAATTACACAAGAATGCTGCGTGCAATCTTGAACAAGTCCTGGCGGCAACACCCCACAAGACACCAACTGTACGGCCACCTGCCTCCTATCACGAAAACTATTCAAGTTAGACGAACCAGACATGCAGGACACTGCTGGAGAAGCAGGGAGGAACGCATAAGAGATCTACTCTTATGGACCCCCACACATGGCCGTGCAATAGCAGGACGACCAGCACGAACATACATTCAGCAGCTATGTGAGGATACGGGATGTTGTCCTGAAGACCTACCTAGGGCGATGAACGATAGGGAGGAGTGGCGAGAGAGGGTCAGGGATATCAGTGCTACAAGCGCGATATGATGATGATGATGATGAATAAAAATGGCAAGATTTCTTCTTACCACTCCGCCACCACCACCAGGGACCTCAAACAACGTGTGAGTCGTTTTGGACGGGCATCGCACTTATCGGCCGTGTTCAGTGGCTTGTTTGATCTTGTTCGCTTGGTTTCTCTCGTGATCCTAGGTTGAACTCCTTGGGCCTCAGGAGGCCGTTCTCCAAGGCCTTTACCTGCTCTGACAGGGCTCTGTTTATCGCCTGGTACCCAAAGCGCAATTTTTTAGGGAAATGCCGACGGTGTCCAAGGCTTTTTTGGAACCTGATTCCCAATTAAAAAAAAGCTTTGTGCCAAACATTGATGTGTATTGGGCAATAGACAAATACCACTACTACCACCACCACCACCGACTAAACCTTTGTGCGTCAGAACAAAACATTTGTTTCCCTGTTTTCTACAATATCACCTCTAATGAAGAGATTTCACTTGAAATAAATGGAAAAGATATAAGAATCCTTTAAGAATTAAAACTAACGCAGAATATGACTAAACTATAGGTTTTTTGAGTCTGCAGAATCAATTATTTGTTACAAGTGTAGAAAAATGGAGATATCATCAAAGGAGAGCACACTGGTCAGTCCTAGAAAATATCAAAGCTGCTCATCAAAAAACCCTTTGAGCTATATGTCTCGTAAAAAGAAAATGGACAACCAAGCATAAGAAAAATATCATGAGCAGTAACTGTAATTTAACTTTCTGACAACATTTTCAGGAATATACTTAATGAAAAGGCTTTCAGCTCAGAAACCTCAAACTCAAACCTGCCCAAACAGCTAAATATGTAATATTGCAAAACTTCAATGGACTAAAGGAGAAACTATGGAAATTTGATGTAATTCTGCCAGCACGATATGATGATGATGATGAATACCTAGTGATGGATCACGATTCTTCATTGACCAAGATGAAAATGCTGAAATTTTTACCTTTTGTCATAGCAGCGAAATATATAACGATGACAGCCAGGCGAAAACAAATTTATTCACCCAGATATTTATTATATAGGATTGTATATCAAGTAAATGACTAGTGGAGATGAAAATAATTATCTTAATTAATACAGAAGAATATATTCAAATTTTGAACAATTTTCAGTTATTGAAAAATGCTTGATAATCAGAAGTCTTTTTTCGAGATGAAAATTCCTCTTTTCACAAAATGAAAGGTTCGAACGATTTTCTTCAAAAAAATGTCCTACAAATAATTCGTATCTTAATCCAATTGGAAGTTTATGGTGGAAATCTAAACATAAAACTGGTCGATGACAAATCACAAACCTGTAAAACTGATTTGACATTGGTTATTGGAGAAATCTGGATGCAGCTTGATAGAAAAAATGGCGTTTTTTGTTATTCAAATCCATTCCTGGAAAAACTATCATATAAACCAGTGGAGGGCAAAAATAGTGAAGCGTTTTCATTCTTGGTGAACCCATAATCATTTCTTCAAAGTTTAATGTTTCCATTATTTTTTCTTCTACCTTACGTTGACAGAAAGTTCTCTTACAAACCAAAATAATTGATTTGATCAATGCCTCTTTTAGCCTGAAGGTTTCCCTGATATTTGTGCTTAGCTTATTTTTCACTGATTAAAAATAACGGAAGAAATATTTTCTTAGTGGCGAGTTCATATTTTCTGCCAGTGGCAGAACCTTTGTCACCAAGACTCTGTCAACACTCTCCTAACTTAGATATATATTCTTTATCATTGATATCGAGCACTCTTTATAAATATAACAAACTATATTATTGTGTTTGGATATATATATATATATATATATATATATATATATATATATATATATGTGAGGGATCTATTTATAATATAGTATGTATATATTCTATCTAATATATATCATCACCCAAGTTTTAATCAAAATATGCATTTCATAGAATATTCTTATTAATTCATTTATCTTTTCAAATAGAAAGTTGTCATTATTGCAGTAATTAGTATCAGTACACATAAAACTGACGAAGATTATATTTTTCCTTCATTTTTTATGATGCATTAATCGAAAGTTTTGACAAACCAAAAGAATCATCAAATCACGGAAGGTGTCATATAACCTTGTGTGTCTCTAGTTTGAAGAGGAAAAGGGAATAGTGTTAATGTAAGAGTTCAGCCTTATTAGACGTATTAATTTTAGCGACAATTAAATAAAATTAGTTCTGAAATAACAATGAATTGAAATATAAACCAAAGACAAAAGCGTGTTCTATTTTCTACTTCAGTTAAAATGGCTGACGATCTCATCAATACGATGAGTGGGTGATGAAAATTTCAATAGATAAATGAAAAGATATTAAAATGTTAAATGTTTCCGTGATAATTTAGGGTAACTCAATAAATATAATTACAATCAGTCTGAGAAAATAGCGCCAAACGTTACTGTACATATTTACATAAATGCAATAATCGGATTTTGTAAATATACATGCAAATTATTCTGTTATTACATGCCTTGATAATGAAAAGCGATGGTCGAAAGTACTCAGAGTGCATCTTAAAAAAATCTTCACACACACACACATACATATATATATATATATATATATATATATATATATATATATATATAATTTTAATTTTAGGATATAATATACCTACAATAACAAACGCATTGAGATAAATTTAAGCTGGAACTACACTAGAATGTTGCATAATATGTTGAACAGACCTAACGGGAAAGACACTCCACAAAGCAACAACTCAATTGCTTTCCATCTCACAAACATTCAAGCAAGACGGACAAGATATGGACTTTCCTGGAGGACCAAGGTAAAAATCATAAGTGACGTTGCCAAATGGAATCCTGCATTGCGAAGTGTCAGTATTAACCGAGTAACAAAGACTTTCATCAACTTTGTGAGGATACAGAATGCAATTTTAAAAAACCTTCCAGGAAAGATGCATAGCGAGAAAGAATTTGGGACTCCTTTCTATCAGCACGACTTTATAATATATGTATAATATTATTAATATGGATTTTGGGGGCAAGAGATCGCTCTAAATATATAAAAACAACTTTTAAGTGCTTCATACTCTTATCAACCATTGCTAATTTCAAATCAGATATATCAAAATGGTCACGATGGCAAATACTGCCCATGACTAAGAGTTTCACGTACAAAGAGCCGCACAATCGACAAATCGATACCAGAATTATGTGGTGGGGTCATTTGTTCGAAAATATTTTTTTAACATTGTGAGAATGATTATTATAAATGGGAGACAAAAAGAATCGAAAAAAGGAAAAAGTGACGCATATATATATATATATATATATATATATATATATATGTGTGTGTGTGTGTGTGTGTGTGTGTGTGTGTGTGTTATTTCTTGGATGTTGAAAGGTGCTGTACTTTGTTGCAAGTTTTGAATTTTCTTTCATTGTTTTGTAAAGTTGTATTTCCCTCTCGGTTTTGGACTTGTCGCACAGCTGCTGATTGGATTGTCGTATCGTTGAGGGTTCGATGTTAGGAAGAGAATATTTATATACTCATGTTCCTTTCTTCTCTCGTCACCATTCCACTTCGGTTCTTTTCAATGTTGAGGAAGGGTATTTTGCATCTGTGGGATATTCATTAATATCTATTTTTCTCCTTCATTCTTATTCACGGGCTCCATCTAAAGATAGTAATTTTTTCCCCCCTTTAGAGAAGTACATGAAATTAATAATAATGCAACAGCCAAGGAGGTGGGTAAGTGAACGATACCATGCCAAGCGACGTTGAGCAGTTTTAAAAATTGTTAATACTCATTTTAAAAGACAAAATTCGTTCCCATGCAAATTAAATATATATGTGCGGTGGGGCATATATAATATACAATGGAATATCAAAAACTTTAAGTCTCGTTTGAAGCTTGTTGTCCGCACATATAAAGATAGCAAATTGCTTTACACCAACCATTTCAAAAAGTAAATGTTTTCCGTATATATATATATATATATATATATATATATATATATATATATATATATATATATATATATAATGGCAATATATACGCTCCCCACTCAGGGTCGAAATAATGGCTGGCATTTGCGTAATTCAAAAGCTCATCTAACGAATTGTGCACTCTGGTTATCAGATAGCGTAAAAATGTAAACAACCGAAAGTTAATACAAAAATGCGTTAAATTCCAGAGCTGACCTTAGGCCGTCATTGGCTGAACGGTATATTATCGGTCTACCGTAAAGTTAAGTGGGTTTTAATCTTATATTGAAGCGTCCAGCGTGTCTAGCCACACTGAAGTGTTGTTTTTACGAAACAGTCTATCAATGAATGACGATATATATATATATATATATATATATATATATATATATATATATATATATATATATGTTCGCCAATGGCCCGGGAGACCTGGGTTCAATCCCAGGTCGAGTCATACCAAAGACTTTAAAAATGGTACTTGATACCACCTTGCTTAAACACTCAGCATTATAAGGTACGGTTCAAGGGTAAAGTGGAGCAATCCTGGGAATGGAGTAGCGCCCTCCCCTACACCTTGGTGTAGTAGCTATCGAAAAGGGAGCCTTCGGGTCACTTCGACTATGGTCGCTAACTTTACTTTTACTATATATATATATATATATATATATATATATATATATACCTTGACCGGCCCATTGGTATAGTGGTTAGAGTGTTCGCCAGAGACCAGAGATCAGGTTTCGATCCCAGGTCGAGTCATACCAAAGACTTAAATATTAATATCTGATGTCTCCTTGCTTATCACTCAGTATTAGTGCGGGTCAAGGGTAAAGTGGAATAACGCCTTCCCCTACACCTCAGCTATTGGAAACTGAGTTCTGAGGTCACCCTCGTCTACGGCTGGCCAAGTTAACTTATATATATATATATATATATATATATATATATATATATATATACCTAAATAAATGCATATACTCACACTGATACAGACGAAAAAGACGCAAAGCGTAACGAATATCCTCTTAAGAAATGAACTCGGCGACCCAGGTTCAAATTCTTGGCGAATCCATTGACATGAACCCATCTATTTTCCTTTCACCTATGAGAAAACAGTAGAGCAAACTCTGCTTTTATTTATGTAAAACTGAATTTAACCAAATGACCTTGTGCTACATTATCCACGTGGCGAAGGGGTTTGGTAAATAAATACACTGAGACAGACAGACAAGCAGATAGATAAGACAGTCAGACAGAACTCCTGAAAGTTAACGGCGTCAGTGTCAGGTAGTCACCATAATCAAGTATCTCTTCGAATCTACTCTCCTTGACAAACACTTTGCCTTACTTCAGTCTTTCTCTTTTTATCTGACACTCACATCGATAGTAGGATGGAAATATCTCCATTAGGCGCGCAATCAGAAACATTAGACATATCAAATGGCCACGGCTTATCTAGTTATTTCCACCACTTAAGATATCGAATGACGTGCAATCTACATTCGCTTCCGCTGCCAATTTAGATCGATCGTTAATCAGATTGTCATTTAGTAATGACGATTCGCCGAGTTGCGACTCCGGCAAGAAGCCGTTCTGCTCCCATTTCACTCATCCAGTTGAAATTTTATTGGAACGACTGTGTGTACTGAAGATTAACCACTGTAAGTCAGGAGAAGTGACAAACTATGACTCTGTGTTTCTGTGTGTGTGCGAGTGTGTCTCTGTGTGTGTGTGTGTGTGTTTCTCTGTGTGTGTGTGTGTGTGTGTGTGAGAGAGAGAGAGAGAGAGAGAGAGAGAGAGAGAGAGGGACAGGGGAACCTTTAGTAGAGAGGCAGACACACAGAAAGGTTGTCTTTATATTTCCAAATTTACTTGACATCATGTTCGGTGTAAAATCTTTATTTTCAAATCTTGTGCTTTTTTTCATTGTTTTCTTTTTGTTTGTTAGTTTGTTTTTGGCCTTTTTTTGTTTGTTTTTTTTACTTTTTACTTTCTTTTACCTTGGTAGCTTGATTTGTCTTTTGATTTTTATAGCAATCTCTTCACTTATCAATAGCTAAAAACCTTTTAATTATATCGAAAATTAATTTGGTTAATATCAGTAATAAATACCAAAAACTACGTGTTTACAAAGGGTTTCCACTTTGTTTAGACCAAACATGGCTTAGAGAAACCGGCTTCAGGTTCATCTGAGATGCCAAAATATAGTTAGAAAACCTTAATAATTAATGAATGCGTCAAATGAATTTTTTGTTATTTTTAAGATATGTAGGAGTTAATATTAACTTAAATTTTGATCATAAACTGGGATTCTGAGGCTTTGTTTTTATTTAGTTGGGTAACTATTAAGTTTAAATAGATTGCCACTTTGCTCAACACCAGACTGTAACAGAGAGGATGTAATTGCATATAGGAATCCCTCTGTCTCTCGTAATAATTATCAAGAGTAGTTTACAGACAAATAACCTTTTACAAAGAGATAGACAATAAGACATAAAGAGTGACATAAAGGAGATCCCCCCAAAAATCTCTTAATTCAGATTAAAATATTTCCAAGAATGACTAGCCATTTCCAAAAGCTTATTTGCAATTAAACCAAAAATGGTGGAACAGTAGGAATATGGAAGGACTGATAGACGGATATTCAGTGAATTATAATAAAATTATGTGGTTAATGTGGAAATATTTCTGATTATATAAACAGGGTATAGTTCCAAAAACCAAAATTCTCAGGGACATTCAAATATATTTTTTATTCAAAAGATATCTATAAAAGTTATCTCCAAAGAACATTAACTCATTTATTTAACCCAGCTATGGGTTAAATAGCACCTACTTTTATTTTCCAACAATCTATGTTTCCATTAAATAATGTACGAAGGTTGATACGCAATTAAACAAAGAAACCAAACCAAACAATTGATCATTCATTTATTGATAGGTTTTCACGGCAAATCCACCTCTCTAGATTTATTACTTACCATAAGTGAAGGAATCGTGTTCATGTACATTTTTGTTGTCGTTGTTGTAGAGGTTTCCTCAGACGTTTTCTTTTGCACACGGCCTGTTCAAATACTAAAAAAAATTAAACGGATCTATTTGACACATAAATCGGACTCTCAAAGGTACTACTTCCCCGGTCAAAGTGGAATTGGGAGTAATGGAAATTAAGGTGAACTCCCCACTTCTTACATCACCCGAACTAAAGCCTCCCCGTCAGTTCCAGTTAATGTTATACCCAGACTATTCATTTTTTGTTGGGGAGTTATACCTATGCAAATTTTGGTTTGGTTGATTGATTGGCTGATTGGTTGTTTGGGTTTTAAAGCATATCAACATTTGTAGGTTATTTAGTTCCAAATCCATTTTTATACAAGTAGTCAATGGTATTTCGAACAATTCATTTTAGCAATAGTATACCGTTTAGTTGTCAAAACAGTTTTATTTCAAGCTATTTAGTTTAGTCAAAAAGTTCTAATTCAATAAATTCAATTTAATATTAGAATAGATTTTGTTCTCAGACAGTTAAATGTCAAAATAGTTCCATTTTAAACAATTCAGTTTAGCATAAGTACACTTACACTATCGAAAACTGTTCCATTTTAAACAATCCAGTTTAGCATACTGTAACGTAATTGAACGACTCATAGAAAATTGAATGAATGTGAATAGATAAATAGATAGATAAATAAACAAAACAGACAGTAGTCGCAGAATAACAAGACAGAGGAACTCGTTGTAGTTAAGAATGACAAAGAAAAACTGGAGGTCAGAAATCTTGTGCGCATGCGTGAGCGGAAGTTATGTTTCTGCTCTTGAAACGACAGGTGGTAGTGAGGGGACAATTTGTGTCCTTTTCAAGAGTCGACGGCAATATGCAAGAAGGTCAAGACGTCAGTAGAACACCAGCCACGAATATGTAAGGAGAAGAAAGTTTACGTGCTCCAAATTCTGGGGCACCCCAAAATGGACCTTAGACCCAGTAGACAACCATGTTAGACCAGGAAAAAATTCAAGGTCTGTGTTCATCTTTTTCTTACTATGGTATGTTGCTTATGATTTTTTCGAGTTGACGGTCGTGTAATGTTTCGTATACTCCCTTTTCTTTCTCCCGGCGGCTACTTGCTACCTAGTTGTAAATAAACCTTTGGTGTATGTCTAACAGAGTTTCGCATTTCTCAATTTGTTACCACGGCTCGGTCACTACGGGAATCTAAGGTTTCTTTGGTTCTGCGATGGTACATAAATGTATTTTGGTACCCGTTACCTACTATATCGATATGATATAGACTGAGGAACCGGCGAAAAAATCGCGACACCCGAGTAGTCTGAAACTTTTAAAAAACACACTAGACGAAAGAAAGAAAGAAAGAAATTGTCAAGACGATACAACACGGCCTAAAAAAGTGACAGAGGAAATCTCTACAGAGTCGAAGGGAAAAGAAAAAAAGGGAAATAAAGAAAAAAGAGAACTGTTAAAAGTTTTGAAGGAAGAAAAAAAATGATAAAGAAAAAAGTAATAGACGAAAAAAAAGAAGAAAGTTTTGAAACATTATAACACAGCCTAAAGAAAGGGACACAGAAAATCTTCACAGAGTTGATAAAAAAGAAAAAGAGAAAGAAAGAAGTAACCAGTCCATGCCCTCATAGCGTGGTTAGTTCGGAAGAAAAACGACAGAAAAGAAAGAAAGAAAGAAAGGCGGAGTAAAGAGACAGAAGAAAAAGTGAGAGAAATGAAAACACTCGAAAAAAAAAAAAAAAGAAAGAAACAGACGAAAACCGACAGAAGAGAAGAAAAACAACCTGGAAAAGAAAGACGAAGTATAAAGATTAAAAAAAAAGAAAGTGATGAGACACAGGAGAACAAAAAAAAAAGAAAGAATGAAAAATTTTTAAATAACAAAGGAAAACTGACGGAGGAGAAAAAAAGAAAATAAAGACGGAGTAAAAAGATGAAAAAAAAAGCAAATGATAAGAAAACAGAGGAAAACGAAAAAAAAGAAGGGAGAAAGAAAATGTTAAAGAAAACAAAAGTGACCTAATACGAAAGAAATAAGAAAAATATAAACAGTCGGACGATTAAGAAATACAATAACCGCGTCAAAATAAATAAATAAGAAGAAATAATAATAACAAAAACAATAAAAATAAGAACATGAAATAACAACAGCAAAAGCAAAAAGAGAAAAACATGAGGAAGTGATCAAAACAAGGGGATACAAGACAACAAGAAGAAAAGATAGAAAGAAGAAAAGTATATAGAAGACCCGAACGTAAAGAAAGATACAGGACCACGTGTTGACAAAAACCAATAGAAAGAAATAGAAGTAAAGAAGGAAGGGAAAGAAATACAAGACGTGTTGAAGAAACAAAAAAAAAAAAAAGAAAAAACGAACAGAATGAAGAGAGAGAAATACAAGATTACGTGTTGGAAGAAAAACAAGGATGTTGAAGTATAGACAGAAAGGAGAAAAATACGGAGGGACAGAAATTAATAAAAAAATACAAAACCACGCGTTGAAAAAAGAAAGGAAAGAAACAGAAGAATAGGGTGAAAAGGAATTATTAAAAAAACGAACGGAATAAAGACAGAAAAACTCAAGACCACTTGTTGGAAGAAAAAGAAAACGATGGACAAGGTAAAAACACCACCAATTAGATTTAGGTAAGTGCCTCTCAACGCTTCTTATTTTTTCCTTGGTTAATTCAGACTCTGTAGTCCTTGCCTGGGATTTAAAATAAGAAAAGCTAAACGAGGTTAGAAGAAGGGGGAAATTGTAGACGTCCAGAAGAAATGGTTGGAAATGTTATAACTTTTCTCTTAATGTGTTGGTAACCTAACTGTTTTTTAATCAGTCCAGTCTGACTTCGAGACTGACTGTCCAAGATTTTATCCACATTCTGTTGGGGATTATGTTGGACATACGGTAAAGAAGTGGTTTTTTAGGGAGACCCACTGTTTCATAAATTAATACCCCAATAGAAGATATCGAATGAAAATTGAGCACGACGATGGTTTTCGTAAGGCTTCGGGACAAGCATTTTCCGAGTTCTGACGAAGTAAAAAGATAAATTACCCCTGTTCTGCTTCTTTGAAGGTAGGGAAATTTTTGTAGAGGAAAGTACAACTTCTGGGTGATTTCTCTGGGTTTTTTTTTTTTTAGCTCGGGTGATGTCTTGGATGTGTGCGTTGGCAATGAGGTGAACAAAAAGATTTAGGAAAGAAAAGACGTCAGTACCGACAGGGAAAGGTCCCCCAAAGAAATATCTCATTGGTTGGTGAGTAGATTGAGGGGTGGTTGAAGGACAAACAAAGGAAAAACAGACAGTTTTCGAAAGAAAACCTCTTGTTCTAGAGGCGGGCAAAGATTTGTATTTTTACAGATAACAGTTTGTATTATAAACTTACGGCACGAATACGTGAACTTGAAGTGACGGAGGAGGAAAGGGCAGTCTAAAAGAGATAGAGAAAGAAAAAAAGAGTGAGTGGAAGTAATTTAAAAGCAAAAAAGAGAGAGAAAGAGAAAGAGAGAGAGAAAGAGAGAGGGAAAGAGAGATAGAAAAAAAAGTGATATTGAGCGAAGTGAGAAAGACATTGATTTGAAAAAAAAAAGAAAGAAGAAAAAAACTATGGTTTGAAACGAGAAAAAAAAAAAAAAGAAAATCGTATTGACTTTGGCAACAAGAAAGAAAAAAGAACAAAAATTAATGAACTGTGAACTATTTAACTTGTTGTGTGTTTCTTTGTCCATTTTGATCTTTTAAATTGTATGGTATTTTTTGCATTGTTTTCTAGTATGTTGTTTCAATATATTCTTGAGGTCATCGCGGAGAAATGATGGAAGTAACTGTTTGGCAGGATGGCTGAGACGAGCCCAAATCAAAAACAGGATAAATGATTAAAGTTAAATAATTACTTATATTGGTGAGCCGAGAATGCTACGAACTAAGTTTTTAAAGTTTTTACAGCAAAAAATTTAGAATTGTAGTGAGGAATTTTGTAACGTACTTGAACGGCTCATAGGAAATTGAATAAATGAATAGATTAATAAATTGATAAAACAGACAGTAGTCACCGAATAACAAGACAGAGGAAAGGGAAACTGAAGGTCCGAAATCTTGTGCGCATGCAGGAGTGGAATGATGATCCTGCTCCCGAAACGACAGGCGGAAGTAAGAGGACAGTTGGCATTCTTTTCTAGAATTGACTGCAAGACGCAAGAGGGTGAAGACGTCAAAAGAACCATAGCCACCAATATGTAAGGAGAAGAAAGTTTACGAGCTTCAAATACTGGGGCACCCCAAAATGAGTATTAGACCCCGAAGACAACCATGTTAGACAGAAAAAAATTCTAAGGCCGTGTCTGCTCATATTTTTCTCACTTGGGTATGTTGCTTATGATTTTGTCGAGTTGACAACCATCTCATTTCTAATACTCACCTTTCTTTCTCCCGACGGCTACTTGCTTCCAAGTAGTAAATAAACCTTTGATGTATGTCGAACAGAGTTTTGCATTCGTCAACTTGTTACCACGGCTAGGTCACAACAGGGTTCTTAGGTCGCTTTGGTACAGCAAACATAACAGTTCTATTTCAAACAATTCAGTTTAGCATAAGTACGCAGTTTAAATATCAAAACAGTTCTATTTCAAGTAATGCACTTTAGTATAAGTACGCATTTTTGTTCTATTTGATCTATAGATTGGACCTTATCAGGTGCTACCACTCCAGGTGACAGTGGACTTGGGAACAATGGCATCTCACCATCAGATTATTTAGTTTCATCACCAGGACACTCGTTGCAAGGGGTCTAACCCATCTGCAGAGAAGCAATCGGTTTATTCTACAGCCCCAGTGAACTGGATAACTTTTGATTTCGCTTGGCTTTATTGCATATCAAACATTGCAGGTTATTTAAAGCCAAATTCCTTTTTTCTACATATATATTAGATATACGATTTCTAAACATATTTTGTCGAGAACAGTTTTAAACGAAGCTAAGCACTTTTTTTTTTTTTTGTAACCAATTTAAAAGTTTCACTTGTTTCTATTTAATTGGAATAATCCTATATACAATTAATCATTTGTTTGCGCACAGTCAATGCTTTCAATAATTGCTATTTAACGCTAACTATTCAATCAAAAATCAGCCATTTCTTTACACACAGTTAAATGATCAAACAATTCATATTCAAACTATTCAATTTTACATTATAACAAAGTTAAATTGTTCCACGGATTGTTATGTTTTACAAACAATACAGCTATTTGTTATACAGTTAAATGATCAAACTGTTCTATTTCAAGCAATTCAGTTAAACATATTATTTGAGTGCACTCGGTTTAATTGCCAAAGTACACTGTTTAAATGTGAAATAGTTCTATTTGTCCCATAGATAGGACACTATCAGGTGCCATCAACCCGGGCCAGAGTAGCCTTGGGAGCGATGGCAATGAAGGTGTACTCCACATTCCCTAAAACCTTAGCATTACTGGAGACTCATCATCAGATTGTTTTGTGCCATATCCAGGACCATCATTGGGGGGGGGGATTCTTATCCGTCTACAGAGATACAGCCTAATACTGGGCCTAAAGAAAGAGATACAGTCGGTATATTATAAACCTTATTGATAAATCAGTTTAAAAGAAGATGAATTATACAAATAACAACAATATTTCTCTGATGTTTATAAAGAAGAATGTTTATATAGTAGAATGTTTACAGAGTTAGAATCTTTTGTCCATTTAAGCCTATTTAACCCTATATAAGGAATAAATAAATAAATAAAAGTTATTAACACTAACTACTCACTCTCAACATTTATTATTACAAACATTTTTCATGAAGGAAACCTCTCTTTGTGATATATTTATTTTCGTCCTTTGCCCAAATTTACGAACAGCTCTCTTATTTTCATAAAAATGTAGTTTTCTTGTAAACCAATGATAACAATATTTTACGATTTTTAGCAGTACATTAAACAATCAAAACGGATAATATTAAATGTTATTTATAGGTAAACCTTAAAAGATTGAAAATATAATTATATATATTGAATGCTGTTATTATTGATTAAAGTAAGAAAATATACAAATTCACATTTTTTGTGGAGCAGTTGTAGAGGTGGGTTATAAATAATACTAAATGATATTAGTTTTGATTGTGTACTATTCTATTTGAAATTATAAAATACTGGTGTGTTTAGTTAAAAAAAAAAGAGGTATAATAATGTAGTGTCAATAATATATATATATATATATATATATATATATATATATATATATATAGTCTCCTTTTTCGATAGCTACTACTCTGAGTTGTATACGTGGGTGCAACACCTTTCTCTGGATTGCTCCACTTTACCCTTGATACGTGCATTACAATGCTGCGTGTTAGTACAGTTTTTTCTGTCTTTCGTATAACTCGACCGGGGATTGAACCTCAGTTTCCCGAGCCATTGTCGAACACTTTAACCATTGGCCAATGGGCCACAATATAAACTTAAATTGTACAGCCTAAATTGTACAGCGGAAACCATTTTTGCTCAGTAAAATGGGGCAATATGATATTTTAACGATAAAAGGAAATAAAGCAGAGTAAAACACAAAGTCGTGAGTTTTTACCCTATTCCATTTTATTTCATCATTGAAATATTATATATATATATATATATATATATATATATATATATATATATATATATATATATATATATATATATGCATCAAATATGCAAACACGCAACAAGCAGGAAACATGCATGTATGTAAGAACGAAATAAATAAATACATTCAAAAATACAAATCTCTTCGTAGACCTCCCTATTTTGAATATATATATATATATATATACGTGTGTGTGTGTGTGTGTGTGTGTGTGTGTGTAGATCCTGGTGAGACTGATATTTCAGAACATCAATTGATAGATATATAATGTGCTTGGCAGTGATGCAGCCTTTTATAATATATTTTTAATACTATCAGAACTGAAGTAATTTTCTGTTTAATGAGTATCTCACATTTGTGATCTTGTACCGTATTAAAATCAGCTTTTGATAGATTATAAACATACATGCGTAAATGAATCGTTTGTAATAGAATAACAAAGTACAATTCAGATTTGTTTTTCCATTATACTCAATTCCGTTGTACAAAAGCATTGCAAAGTGGCAAATCTCATTTTTACTAAAAAGCTAACTTCCCAAAACAGGAATTGTCTCAGCAAGTTTGTTTGTTTGTTGAAGAAATAATCCTTTGTCATGTTTAACAATCAGATTAGACTATACTTTTTAGCTTGCTTTAACTTTGACAAAAGCGAAAGTGAGAGAAACTTGCATTGCTTTTTACAGGCGAAAATACATTTTTCTCAAATAATTGTAAAAATAAAGTATTGTTTGTTGATTTGTTTATTTCTTGGTAAATGTTTTCTTTTCTTTTCCTTATATTTTGTTTGTTTAATTGTTTCTCTCTTCAGTTCCCTTTCGGTGTATTTTTTCTTATAAAAAATATTTATAGAGAGAATGAAAGATTAAAAGAAAAAATCTGTTAGTTTATTGTCTTTCGGGCTGTTGTATGTATTTTGCACACCTCCCTTTACTATTGGGTTACTTCCGTTGCCATAAAGTAAAAAATAAATACCATGATGTTCAACGTGACAAATTATTCATTTAGAATATTTTGACTTATAACCTTATGAATATAACCTTTAAGAAAAAAGCATGGAAATGTTGCAAACTACTCAATTTTTAAAAAAATAAGTCAATAAATAACATTTTTTTCTTGATATTAGAGCTACAAATGTTCATTCTTTATTTAAAATACTCAAATTCATAAGAATAAAACTTCGTTGTTGTTGTTGTTGTTGTTGTTGTTATTATTATTATTATTATTATTATTATTATTATTATAAAAACTTTGCATCCAAGAGACGATATTGATAGATTCTATGTGACAAGAAAGAAGAACGAATAAGACTACCAAACATTGAGGATTTAAAGAATGGAGTAATACAAAGACACAACGAATATATCAATAAAAGCAAAGACAGACTGATTGTATCAGCTAGCCACACCAATAACAACAGAAAAAATAAATCTAGAAAGCAAAAATGAGAAGAGAAACAATTATATGGATAATTTAAGCAACAAATTAAGCACATGGCACACACGATAACCTAGACATGTATACAAATGACAAACTGAACATTTAATAATAGCATCAGAAATTAATGCCATAACAACAGCTTAAATCAAAACAAAGCTTGCTGATATCAAGGAAAATAGCAAGTGTAGGCTATGCGGTTATAAAAATGAAACAATTAATCACATAATAAGTGGATGCAGCAAACTAGCGCAAAAAGAATACAAGAATAGAGACGACTGGGCGAGAAAGGTCATCCACTTGGAACTGTGCAAGAATCTGAAATTTTACCTTAATAACAAATAATATATGCACAAACCAGAATCTGCCCTTGAAAATGAAACGCATTAAATTATTTGGGACGTTGAGAGACAATCACACCACCTAATCTAGGTAAGAAAATTAGAATTAGTTTTCATTAACAATAAAAACAACTTGTAATATATTGGATTTTGTTGTGCTAGCAGACTGCAAATTAGAAAAGTACGTCGACCATACTAAAGTGCAACAACAACAACAACAAAAACAAACAATAACTATGAAACATGATACCAATCGCAGTCGGGGCCCTTAGAACGGTTTTCAAGAACCTGAAAAAAGAACTAGAGATTAGAGGAAGAAGTAAAATCATCCATACCATGGCACTGTTAAAATCAGCAAGAACAATTAAAAGGAGGTGCCCGTGGTGTAGGAAATGGACACGGCGACACGAGTTCAAATCCTGGACGAGACTGACTGCATTTCACCTAGCACTAATACCCTTGGGAAAGGTATGAATCCAATTATTTTCCCTCCAGCTATGGGTAAAATAGTAGGGCAGACTGAGTTCTTCAGCCTTGGTGAGGCAACTAGTCTAGGAGAAGGAAAACTCTGAATTGAAACCTGTTAAACTTCGCCTAAAAATTGACCTTGTGTCATATCCTGCCCGAGTGGAGGGGTTGGTAAATAGGAAGAATAATTAAAAGAGATCTGAGGAGACTTGGTGTCACTCAGAATCCTATGATAAACTATCAGCTAGTACAGGGATCGAAGCGGAAGTGGTGGTGGCTCGAGAGTTTCATAGGAGGGACTGAGTTAGAATTGATGAATGAGAAGTGACCAAAGGAAGTAGTTGGGATAGTGTTGGCAGTCACGTGATGAACTTATGAAATAAAAGCGAAATAGAAGAAAAAGGCATATAGGAATTCGACGACTAAGAAAACAGAGGCAAATTTTCTGTCTGACTTGTTTATGATATTTGTGCCTGAGTGGAAATAATGTGGATATTGGGACTAGTAGTCAAAAAGAAAGTGGTGGTGGCTGGAGGGTGTGGTGAGAGTTGAATGTGAAGAATAAAAAGTAAACAAGGGAAGTAGTCGGAATTGTCTTGGTAGTCAAGTGACAAACTTCTTTAATCAAAATCCCTTAAGAGTATCAGGGTGACCCAAATTATATAAAACACCTAAAAGCCAAAGGACACTCGCAATAATTGAATGAAACCAAATAGTTCAAGGTTTAAAGAACAAAATAAGGTAAAGTAAAAGAAGAAGTCCACAGCAGATTTTAGCTAAGTTAAAAGTTAATATATTTAAAAGGGAAGGTTGTGTTGATTTTTTTATGACACGCTTAAGAGTTATCTTACTTAAAGAGCATTTGGTAACATCTGTGACAGGTGCACAAGTTTCAAACAATTTTGGGGTCAATGAAAAAGAACTTGAGAATCTTATACAAAAAATACGGAAATACAGGCAGGATATAAGAATAGAATTTGGTATTGAAAAATGTGCCATGCTCATAATGAAAAGTGGAAAAATACAAATAACAGAAAGAATAGAACTGCCAAATAAAGAAAGAATGAGAACGCTCGGAGAAAAAGATAATTACAAGTATTTCGTAATAATGAAAGGAGAAACCATCGAAAAATGGAGATGAAAGAAAAAATAAGAAAAGAGTGTCTCAGACGAAGGATAAACTTCTAGAAATAAAACTCAGCAGCAGAAATCTCGTCGAATAAATAAACACACTGGAAGTCCTCATTATAAGATACTCATGACCATTCTTAAAATGAATAAGGGAGAAACTCAAACCAATGAACCAAAGGACATAACGTTGATGATGACGCACAAGCCCTTACAACCAAGAAATGACATAGACAGACTATACATGTCAAGAAAAAGAAGAAGAGGACTCACCAGCATGGAAGAAAGCGTAGATGCATCAATAAAAGCACTCGAATACTACATTAATAAGAGCGAAGAAAGACTTTTAACTGCGGCCAATAACAGTACTGAAATTATCAGGACAAACAGCACAACACCAAAAACTATGAAACAAAAATGGGATATTTCTTGCTCAAGCAGATGGGGCTGTTGAATACACCGAGTGTTTTTCTGCGGAGTAGTAAGGTCCCCATAACGAATGACCTGGATATGACACTAAACAATCTGACGATGAGGTTCCAGTAATGCCAGAGTTTTGGAGAATACGGAGTACCCATTCATTGCGATTGCTCTTGGGTCCACTCTGGCCCGGAGTGGTAGCACTTGATAGAAGTCTATCTGTGGGTCAAATAGAACTAAACAGAGTACTTATGCTAAGCTGAATTGTTTGAAATAGGACCGTTTTGACATTTAAACTGCGTGCATATGCTAAACTAAATTGTTTGAAATGGAACTGTTTTTGTATGGTAAACTGAATTGTTTGAAATGGAACTGTTTTGACATTTTATTGGGTGTAAACAAAATCCATACTTATATTGAACTAACTTGTTTGAAATATAACTGTTTGACTAAACTAATAGATTGAAATAGAAATATTTTTTTTATTATCAAACTGTGTACTTATGATAAATTGAATTGTTTGAAATAGAACTGTTTATTTGTATAAAATGGATTTAGCATTAAATAACAAACAAAGGTTACTAAGCCATAAAGCCAAAGAAAACAAACGTCTTGGATTTTTCTGGCAACAAACTGGCAAAATCTCTCATAAGAAGACCTGAACATGGCAACAAAAGGGAAAATTTAAGAGAAAACACTAAATTTCTTCTAAAAGAAGCACAAAACAAACCACAAAGACAAAAATAGCGAAAATAGATAATACGCAACAGTGTAGGTTATGTGGTTATATAGATGAAACAATTAACAACAAAATAAGCGAATGAAGTCGGATAGGAGTAAGCTAAGGAGCATAATGCAAGAAACGATTGAATAGGAAAAGAGTTCTACTTAAAATTTTACAGGAAACTGAAATAAGACAATACCACCAAATATATTCCATGCAAAAACCAGAATCCATCCCGGAGAAAGAGACGCACAAAATTCTCTTGGGTGTTGTGATACAAACAGTTCACCGAATCCAGGCCTGAAAACGAGACTTCGTAATCACTGACAGCAAAAAAAAGAGAGGGTGAACTTGCCGTATAGTAGACTTTGACGTCCTAGCGGTTCACAAGGTGAAGATAAAAGAAAGCGAATGATAGACAAAGAGCTTGCCAGAGAACTAAAAAAGCGATGGAACATGAGGGTGACGTTGATACTAACTGTAAGAGGGGCACAAGTAACGACCCCCCTCCCAAGGCTTGGAAAGGGAACAGTAAGAGTTAAGATTCGGAGGATGAATCGAGATCATCCAAACTGCAACATTGTTTAGATCATCTCGAATACTGAGAAGAGTCTTCGAGACTCGAGAAAACTTGAGTGAGTAACCTCTTCAGTAAGGCTTAGTATATACCTCTTGTATCCTATGCTTTCAATACTGATGTAATGAATATGACACGACAATACATCTGGTAATTATCCTCCAATTCTAGACCTCTAAGGTGAGTGAAGAGTTCCTTCGAAGCCATTTGTAACATTTCCAGTCTGACACTTTAGTCTTTTATTTAATGGGTCAAATTTATAAGTCTGAAAACATTAGGATTAGATAGGAATACTTCAAACCATATAACCCTGTGCACATTTTTTTTTCTTCAAATCTCCGTATTAAATAACCCATAAGAGGTTGATATACATAAAAACGTATTTGCGTTTTACATCCACATTCTCGATTTAATGGATTAATGATTAATTCATTTCACCTTAATTAGGAGCATCAATAATATCATGGAGCATTATTAGAACGGAAGACCAACGGTTTAAAATTTCTTGTTGTCAATATACATATATATATATATATATATATATATATATATGTGTGTGTGTGTGTGTGTGTGTGTGTGTGTGTGTGTGTGTGTGTGTGTGTGTGTGTGTATTTTGTATGGCATATCAACCCTTGCTCTTTATTTAATGTCAAATCCTATTAATACGCAGACACACACACACTCTCTGTCTGCCTCTCCCTCTCTCTCTCTCTCACACACACACACACACACATATATATATATATATGTATATGATTTGTAAACAAAATGTTTGTAGATAACCATTTTTAAATCAACTAGAGCTCATATATTAAATGATTTCACACATACTCATTTAACATTAAATAATTCTAGTCAAAATTATATATATATATATATATATATATATATACATATATTATTTGTAAACAAAATGTTTGTTGATAACCGTTTTAAAATCAACTAGAGCTCATATGTTTCACATATACCCATTTAACATTAAATAATACCAGTCAAAATTATAGATTCTTTTTTCACAGTTATATAGTCTAAATGCTGCTAAGTAATGCTAATAATTCAAATGAAAACCTGTCAATTCTTACATGCTTTGGGAAAGAGGTCTTACTAGTCTACAGAGAAAGAGTCAACTGTGTATGAGTGGGTATATGTAAGTATGCATGTATATATGTATTTACACGAGTGAGTGTGCGTGTGAAGTATTTGCCTGTGCATGTGCAAATATCTTTACACTCAGTATATATATATATATATATATATATATATATATATATATATATATATATATATATAAGTATTGTTAAAATCTTTTTCGATAATGAATTATAATTTAAGAATTTGTACTTGCTTTCAATGTTGTAATTCTTAATAGTTTGTTTTTGTTGAAATAAAATACCAAATGAGATATGTTTGGAAATTCCATTTTATTGACTCGTATTTATATTTAAAATCGAAGAGGCTATCATTAGCTTCAAAATACAATGAGTATCCATTTTACACACTTAACATGCAACAATACATTTCTGTTACACCTGCTAGCGATTTTTGCAGCACCAAACAATAAATTTATTTACGTTTGGGACATAAAATTTGTTTATTTCTGTGCTAAACTATCCTATTGTCAGGGAGCTATGAACAGAAACGCATAAGAAACATATAAAGGAGAATCACATCAGTAATAACAAGAGATATTGGGAAAGATAGAAACACTAACACCTACACTACAGAAAGTGTTGATGTAATAACAAGAATATAAACACACAAAAATAAAAAAAAATATATGGCCGATACTATGTACCAATATTTTAATTTGTCCGCCATATTTTTGGGTGAAACTTTTCTTCTTCGTTATTTATATTTAGCTCCTCTTCCCTTTCTGGTTTTCGTTCATTTTAGGTGATGGGAGGAGGAAGATACTGAGTTGTTTGGAAAGCCAATAAACAGCAATTATATCATTAAATGTAGTGGTACGTTCCTTCGGGCGGTTTTTCGATATTTTTGGGATGAAATGGGGTGGATGTATCGTTGCCCAAGGCAATGTCTCTCCTGATCAATGCCTTTGGGAAAGAAGGAGAGTATCATAAAATGCGAGTAGAAAAAGAAGAATTTAAAAAAGAAAAATGATGAAGAAGGGGGAAAAAAAGAAAATTTGTGACGGATATACACTCTAATGTTTTGTAAAGACATGTTTTGCAACTTTTTACTTAAAATATTCCTCGCAATTTATGCACAGTTATATTGGGGGATTTCAGATGAAAATTGATCAAGTCATTTTGTCTCGTTTACTTGTATATTCAGAAAATAAGATCAACTACTAAACACATGCATGAAAGTACAAATGAAAATTTAAGTATATACATCTATCCTTCATCCCTTCACACACACACACACACACACACATATATATATATATATATATATATATAATAAATTACTTCAAGTATTTTCAAACCAAAAACGGTTATAAAGAAAAGAAATAATACAATCCTTACATAGAGGTTTTTCTAAGCTTAAATGATTGATTTTCGCTTTTGTTTTTTTTTCTTTCTTTTTTCTTCACACATCATTTTTTCTCATGTATATATATATATATATATATATATAATGACGGTATGAAACCAATGGTTGCAGATAAGCTTCCACGCTATTAAAACATATATATATATATATATATATATATACTTTAAGAAAAACAACAAAACCGGTCACATAGGATTATAAATTTATTTCCATCCTGTTACGCATTTTGAAATTTTCAAAAACACGAAAAAAAATTAACAGGACTTCTTCAGATCTTTTAGATAAAAAGAAACTAGAATAGACACAGAAAAAGGTGGGTGGGGACAGAAGAGGGGTGAAGAGTTATCTCCTCATTTAGTCCACTTCCGTTTTTAATTTTAATTTCGGTTAAAAATGTAGTAAATCTATTTTTGAAAAAAAAATATTTTTTTTATTTTTTCATTACATTTTGACCTAAATTATAGATTTAATTAATTTTAAATTATGTTAAAATTTCGAAACTGCAGCATTAAGATCATCTCGAATACTAAGAAGAGTCTTGGAGACTTGAGAAGACTTGACTGAGTAACCTCGTCAGTAAGGCTGGGTATATGCCTCTTGTATCCTATGCTTTCAATACTGATGTAATGAATATGACACGACTTATTTTAAAATTTCAAAACTATTTAGAACCTATTAATCATTTACACTTTTTATGAGTAGTACGTATGTATTATTATTATATAATTTAAAATAAATTAAATCTTTGTTTAGTTTAATATATCTATTACTGTATCATTACGTGAAGTTATTGATTAAAGTTTAAATCAATTTTAATATAAAATCAGTAATTTAGGTCAAAATGTAATGAAAAAATTTAAAAAATAAAAATGATAAAAAATATATTTTTTTAAAAATAGATTTACTACATTTCTAACCGAAATTAAAATTAAAAACGGAAGTGGGCTAAATGAGGAGATAACTTTTCACCCCTCTTCTATCCCCTCCCACTTTTCTGTGTCTATTCTAGTTTTTTTTATCTAAAAGATCTGAAGAAGTTCTGCTAATTTTTTTGCATGTTTTCGAAAATTTCAAATATGCGTAACAGGATGGAAATAAATTTATAATCTTATGTGACCGGTTTTGTTGCTTTTCTTAAAGAATTTATTGCTCTGTATTATTGTTACATTGAGCTCTTTACCAGGAAAATTAAATATTCACTCATGAATAATTTCTTGTCCCGATGGAATTACTCCCAACTCCGGTTTAACTGGACCAAATAATACTATATATATATATATATATATATATATATATATATATATACAATAGTTTTTATATATATATTTAATAGCATGGTGCTTATTTGTGACCACTGGTTTCATGCCGTTTTTATACGACAATCATCAGGCAGAGAAATTTTACTTCATTTGGTCTACCACAAATCCGCCAAGTGAGATAGGGACAACTATTCACTGTTGTAATATATATATATATATATATATATATATATATATATATATATATATATATATATATATATATATATATATATATATATACAAATATGTTAATCACAGCAGACAGTTTGAAAGGTTTTCTTTTAGCCTGTTATTTTCTTACATACATCACAATTATATATAATGAAAGAACACAAAAGAGACACAAGAATTGCTAACTTAAACAATGGACTATTTCAACACATTTCTCAATTTAATCACTACATCGATTTCTATCCTGCAAAGATGCTCATTTAGATTTGTAATAAAAGACTAAGACGAATTTTTGAAGCCACTGCTATTTCACTCTGTAATAATCGCCCTGGCTTTCATATTTCTCCTTACTTGAGCAAATCCATTTTAAATAGCTACAATATATTCCATCTTTAGTTAATATATTCCACATATATAATAATTTTATGCTTTCTCTTTTTCTTTTTGTCTTTCTTTCTTTTTCTTCTTCCTTTTGATTCGAAATTTTTCTCGATAAACAAACGGAACACAAATTCTACACAATATTTCTAATATGTTAAATGACGTAATTCAAAAGAACAAATGCTGGTTCACTAATTAAACGACCAACTTTTTCTTGTGATACAAAATCTTCCCTAGGTTTTTGTATTTTGCATTTTTAAACCTCCATCGTTGATTTAACATCAGTAATATCATCCCCCATAGTCCTTATGATGGTATATTAGAACCGAAACACTATAGTGTCGACTTAGCTTCTCAGTAAATCACTCCTTCTACTTGGATTACCTCGTCATCAATTTTTCTTTATATATATATATATATATATATATATATATATATATATATATATATATATATATATATATATATATATATATATATATATATATACCCATTCACACACATACATATATACACATACATATATACACACGTAACTATATACATGTGAATATGTATTTGTATGATTGTGTGCCTGCTTTGTTTATAAAGTTATGTGTATTAGTTCCATCATTTAAGTTAAAACACTATGTAGAATATACTGAAGTATCACTGATGTCAAACTAATGGTCGTTTTTGCTTAAGATATAACTAATTTGGGGGAGTGATGGAATTGTAAGCATTTGAGTATTATTGCAGGTATTCAAACTGGTGACCATTCTGATTAAGACACGACTCAAATATTAAGAAAAGATGAAATTGCAAACTTCACAAATCATCCCGTTTGATAATTTGGAGCATTTATTTCGATTACAAACCGGGACATTGGCCCAGCGGTTAGAGTGTTCGCCAATGGCCCGGGAGACCTGGGTTCAATCCCAGGTCGAGTCATACCAAAGACTTTAAAAATGGAACTTGATACCACCTTGCTTAACACTCAGCATTATAAGGTACGGTTCAAGGGTAAAGTGGAGCAATCCAGGGAATGGAGTAGCGCCCTCCCCTACACCTTGGTGTAGTAGCTATCGAAAAGGGAGCCTTCGGGTCACCCTCGACTATGGTCGCTAACTTTACTTTTACTTACTATTTCGATTACTATTCTCGATTTAGTGATTGTTGCGGGTTTTGTGCTAGTAGGATTATTTTGATATATCTTCAGAAAAATGTTTTGAGGTGTGGAGTCTGCTGATATCCTTAAAAAAAAACTGGCTATTCTAAACAGTTTTTACTATTGCTAAGTGCTAAGGCAAAATTCCCCTTATTTATCAAATGATCCTCATAGATGTCACTAATTCATGAAACAAGCGATGAGAAAGTATTTTTGTGCTTTGGCAATTATATTTCTGCAGGTTTATATAACGGACATTTTTGTCCGTTATATAAACCTTCAGATACTGGAGTAGTACCCTCCCCTACACATCGGTGTGGTAGCAATTGAAAAGGGATCCTTTGGGTCACCCTCGACAAAGTCGCCAAGTTTACTTACTTATAAAACGGACATGCTCTTTTGAGTTTAACGTTTTAGGACACCCTTTTTTAGGGAATTTATTTTATTATTACAAAATGCAGGACTTCTTTTTCTTCATACGAGATGATTTGGAAAGTCTCAGAGATAGCGTAGCTATATCATTAACATATTAATTAACGTGGAGTCGCTGGTGGTTCAATGGTTATCGTCGTAGGAAACGGAGATGGCAGCACGAGTTCAAATCCTGAACGAAGATGCTAGCATTTCCCATCACGCTAATACCCTTGTTAACGGCAAGAATCCAACGATTCTCTCTCCATCTATGGGTAAATGGCAAGGCAGACTGGACTCTTTAACTTTGATATGGCAACCGAATTAGGAGAAAGAAAACATTGAATTCAAACTTGGTGAAATCTACTAAAAATTGAACTTGTTTTCTGGGTATTCTGCAATTGTTGAAACGAAGCAACATCCTCTCAGATCGTCCCCGTTGATTTTAATCTATTTTTCTTTTGAATTGCAAGGTAATAGTGGACATGTTGATATATTCTACCAAATATATTGAAATTATGCCTTGGACTATGGGACAGAAGATATTTTGTGTGAAAAGATGAAACAAAACTATGTCTTACAATTGTCCTGTCGGCTGGGGCTGAAGAATACACCGACTGAACCTCTGCAGTAAGCCCCCTCCCCAACGAGTGTCCTGGATAATGACACTAAACAATCTGAGGGTCAGGTTCCAGTAATTCTGGAGCTTTGGGAAATGCGGAGTACCCCTTCATTGCCATTGCACCCAGGTCTACTCTGGCCCAGCATGATAGCACCTGATAGGGTCCTATCTATGGGTTAAATAGAACTGACAGCATACTTATGATAAACTGAATTCTTTGACTAAACTGAATAGCTAGAAATTAAATCGTACATACATTTAAAATGTATGCTTATGCTAAAGTGAATTATTTGAAATGGAACTGTTTTTAAATATTGAAACTGTACTTCCACTAAACTGATTAGTTTAATATAGAACTGTTTTGACATTTATCTGTATGTAAACAAAAACTGAACTTATACTAAACTGAATAAGCTGAATTAGAACTGTTCGACTAAGCTTAATAGCATGAAATAGAAATGTTTTTCACAATTCAACTGTACTTACATTTAAACTGCGTACTTATTCTAAACTGAATTGTTTGAAATAGAACTGATTATTTACATAAAATCGATTTGGCGTTAAATAACCTACAAAGGTTGATATGCCATAAATCCCAACAAACCAACTAATTCCTTCAAGGATATTCAAGAGTTATCAACAACTTTGCACGCCTCATTCAACAGTGCCAGCACCTAAATAGTGAACATCTGGAACATCTATTCTCGGAATCCTCTTGACATCTGGAACATATCTTCTGGGACTTCTCTTGACATTTGGAACATCTATACTTGACATTTTTCCTTCATGTTTTGGACCTATAGGATCCACAAAATATTATCTGGAACATGTATTCTAGGACTTTTCTTGACATCTGGAACATGTATTCTAGAACTTTTCTTGACATCTGGAACATGTATTCTCGGACTCTGCTTGACAATAGTCTTTCATGTTTGAATCTACATGGTAGCTGATCCTAAAATGTTATCCTTTTACTCTTTAATAAATGTGATTTTCCTTATTCTATCTCGCATCTTTCTTGATATGTAAACAATTATTTTGTTTCAAAAATTATGAAATACACTTTTAATAAACGTGAGAACCAAAATTTAGATGTGTTTGTCGAGTTCTTTAATCAACTGGATCGAGTGACAATCTCTTATTCTACGCAAATTTTAAAATTGTCCACAACGCAATATATTTTATCCAACACTGTGACCAAGATGCGTTCAATATGAATGCAGTAAGAACACAGACTTATCAAAGAATTAGTTTTGGAAGAAAGAATAAAAGAGATCGAAGACGAGAAAAAAAAGTAGAATTTTAAAAAAAGAATAAAAATAAAGACATAGGGTTTATTTGTTTAAACTAATTGGTCATTTAGTTCTATTTGTTTTAGAAAAAATTAGTAATTTTACTTTTAAAAAACTATTACTGGTATACTTATTCATGGGACATACAGTAGAATAAATATTTATACCGGTAGACTTTTTAAAAATTTTGACTGGTTAGAATAATAATGTTGCCTGGAAAATGAAAAATAATCATAAACTGTTTTGCAAAGTTCATTCTTATTATTTGTAAAAAGTTATTTCATATTTTAAACTAAGGAGGAGAATGATCATTTTATTCAAAGTAATAATTAGATTTATATAGTGATTGCTAGAACGGACAGATAAAAATGAATGCATTTTCTTTTCTTGGTAAAACTATAATTCACTCACTTGAATGTAGTCCTTAGATTCGTTTAAAATCCAGAGGGGGATAAATTGATTAATATATCTGAAATTGAACTGAAGATATTTGGACAAAAGTAATCTTAACTTAGTCTCTTTGTTTTTTTATTTCGGTGTTCAAGCCCCGAAATAAGAGACAAATAGAGTGAATCGAATACGTTACTGATGGTTTGCTAGCCTGGTATTAATTATACACAAAGATTATGCGTATGCTAGATTTGACACGAAGCTGTAAGATAACACCTGGTCAGAACTGAACTCACTAGTGCAAGATTTGGAAGACTTATATGCTTATACTTCAACGACGGACACATGACGGCAAAAATAGTTTTGAATAATGTAAATATCATTTTTACTTAAACTAGACGAACTTTTTTTGACAAACCTCAGAATGTAGAATACTTCGTTTTTTCTTAAGATCTTTTTATGTATTTTTGTTTGAAATATTTAATTTTATTTTGATCTTCCTTTATTCTTACTCTCTTTATGTTTCTTTTTATATTATTGAGATTTTTTCATTTTTTTTTTTTTCTTCATCAAAATTTGTCTTTTTCTGCGTTTTGGGGTGTTTTTTTTTTAATTTTATTTTAAGATTATTTCCCTCTTTTTTTCTGTTCCCATACTTACCTCTTCCAATATGTCTAATCTT
The DNA here is from genome assembly GCA_963585895.1 of Sepioteuthis lessoniana. Classification (NCBI taxonomy): domain Eukaryota; kingdom Metazoa; phylum Mollusca; class Cephalopoda; order Myopsida; family Loliginidae; genus Sepioteuthis; species Sepioteuthis lessoniana. The sequence continues at coordinate 72,064,692 of OY757911.1, read as the reverse complement.
CCGTTCGTTTTTTCTTTGTTTGTTTCTTTCCTTCCAATCTTCCTTCCTTCCTTTTTCTCATCTTCAAATCTTTTCATTTTTTCTTTTGTTTCGAATCCACTTTTGTTTATCTTACTATTCATTATTTCCTTTACTCATTCTTTCTGCCTTGAGTCCAACGTTTCGTTTTTCCTTCTTCCATTTCTTACTTCGATAGTTCTTTCCCTTCTTCCTTTCGTTCTTTGTGACTTTTTTTCTTTTCATTCCATATTTCTTTCTTTTTACTTTGTTTGGATCTTTTTTTTTTCTTTTTTTTTTTTACTTTTTCGATTTTCGTACATTTTCTCTTCTAATTCTTGGTCCTTTATTCATTCTTTCGTTTCTTTCAAACTTTTATATATTCCTCGACATCTCTTTCATTCTATCTTTTTTTTTTCTTTATTTCATTTCCAATTGTCTCTTTTTTCCTTATTTTCTTTTTTTCTTTTTCTGCTTTTCTCTCTCATGATTTTTCTTGATTCCATTTTCCTTCTCTGTTCTTTCATACAATTTCCTTTTCTGATTTCATCTTTCCTTTCTCCCTTTGTTCATTTTCTTTCTTCACTATCATCTCCTTTCTTCCTCATTTCATTTATCTCCTGTGCTTTTAATTTAATCTGTTGTTGTCGTTGTTGTTGTTCAATTTTTTCAAACACACGTTCCTAATTTCTCCCTCTGCTCTGAAGTCACGAGCCGTGTCCGATTCCCCCTTGGGCTCAACTTTGGTTTTAGCTAAATATGTTTAGATTCTATATGCATTCTTTTGTTGTGCCTTTCTTTAATAAAGTTTAGTACGTATAATTTTTTCTCTCCTGTTTTTTTACCTATTTATTTATAAAGTTTTCTTGATAATGTTATTTCTATTTCCCTTGATTCAGTTGGTTTCATTTCTTTAAAACTGATTGTAGGGGAAAAAAAGCGGAGATGTTGCTGGCGAGATGATATATATATATATATATATATATATATATATATATATATATATATATATATATATATATATATCAGCACACACGCACACGTACGTATATACATAAGCAAATGTAGTGCATGTCGAATATATAAAGAAATGTTAGACGTACCCTCTGTAAGTAAAAATAGATAAAAACTTATTGTTTTGCTTTCGAGTGTTTGTGGGAAACAAATAAGATTTTGTTTACTGTGAAATGTGATAAACATGAATTTATTCCTCGTCAGAAGAAAAGAATATGAAACCTTCCTTACACATTCTCACCTCCACAAAAAAATTTCAAAAATCGTGGAAAATGGGAAAATGACAGTTTTTGCTACATAGGAAGCAGAGATTTAATTATTTATGGACAATAAGAAAAATATATCTATACTTGTATTTATTAAAAGATATACGTTAAAATATCACGAAAAAGTTTTTAAAGATTTTATATAGGTGCGTTGAAAAGATTTTATATTTAGGAGTGTTAAAAAGTATTGAGATTGAAGCTCTATTTAACAAGACACTAATGATCAATAAATTAAACGTTAAGTTCCTTCCAAATATTCCGCTTAACATTGAATGTTCTCATTCGCGAGAGTTTTCTTTTGTAAAATCTCCTATAGAACTTTTGATTTCATATGGTGTGAAGCTGCGTTGTTGTTATCATAAAATCCTCTTTGTCCACAAGTCTTGCCGTTAATTTGGAATTTCGGTTTAGGAATTAAGAAAAAGGCACCTACTGTTAAGACAGAAAATATAGAAGGTGCTGCACTTTCACAATTCGGTGTTTTACCAAAAAACTTTCGTTGAAAAGTATCTATTCTGACTTTATAATCCTTTCTAAATTTTTCCTGATAAATCTCTAAAGTATACTTAATTATGGAAGTTGGTCCTTAGGATAATATGTGGTATTCACCAGTGGTAAAAACTTATGAAGGGTATGATGCATTTTATTTTTGTTTCGGAAAACAATTTTCTTTTGATAAAAGTATAGAACTGACTTATTGACCCTGAAAGAAATTCAAAAGTCAATTTTAAAGGTCAGTGAGGGACTAGTTCTACTCGAACTTTCAATATGTCACAACAAAAAATAATCAGGCTCAAGGTTTTGTCAGTGCACTGATCCATTTTAAATCATGACATCCCGAACTGACTATTTACTACTTGTTGGGATTAAAGAGTCGAATATTTGGAAAAAATTATCAGATCTTTGATTTTTGTTTTTGTTAAAGAGATATTCCCACACAAGTCCTGGGCTTGGACCTTTAATTAACCTAGCCTCTATATTGTGGTTTAATTAGATGACCTATTAAAATCTGATACGTGGAAGGGATACTCTTCCCACAGATGTAGATTAGCACATTTGAGTGGTTGACCAGTCAAAAATTTGTAGAAGAATACAAAATGATCTGTGATTAGTTAGCAAATCGGGAATGTTTGCTTCCAGGGGAATCCACTATAAGAATATATGTTTTTAGAGATAAACGAGAGAAAATATCCCATGACGATATCGAAGACGGAAGAATAAGAAAATAAATCTCTCTCAGAACTAAAGCCTCTTCAGTAAAAGCCTCACTCACCGAAAAATTGAGTAACATTGAAAGACAGCCCCAATCAGATACTTCATTTGTCCGTCTCTTAAATACAACAAAAAGCGACACGATTTCCACATACACACACACACACACATATATATATATATATTATTGTTACACCATTGTGTTTCAATGAATTGTTGTTTATTGTTAACGGATAGTTATTTTTGTCTTCCAGTTGCCAACAACAAGGCAACAGATCACTCCAACCGTTAGCAGAAGTCCTGGATAGATTAAATCAATCCCTCACCTGTGGATCTTCACAACGTGGGCAAAGAGGAAGTTGATAAACCAACTAGCCGGAAATGCTTGTGGTAGTCACTGAACTAAGGCTACAATCAAATACCGTGACTTGCATAGCACCACATCCTCTATCAACACGTATCCGTTAAAATTTCAAATTTTAACTTGAAGCTTCTGCTAGACACATGTCGAAATTTATATAAGTTAAAGTGTTTCTCAGGGAAACGATCTGGAGGTAGCAAGTTCGGTCCCGACTACAGGTAAAAAACATGGAATACTTACTCGTGTTTCCAAATTTTAACTGGTTATGGTTAACGGAATTTAAACAATTTATCCCTGTGGATAAAATAAAGAGTTCAGTTCGAAGTTCTATGCAGGCTCCTGAGTTCGACATGAAACATTTGAAGAAGGCCGAAGAACGCATCCTCTGGAGTGCTGTGAGTATAACAAAGAAGAGAAAGACAATAGACCGAATATTCTAAGTGATGAAAATTACCCCCCTTCCTCTCAGAAATTTAGACAAATTAGCAGTTCAATTTTGACATTCTAATCACAGCTCATTTCTCTCTCTCTCTCTCTCTCTCTCTCTATATATATATATATATATATATATATATATATATATATCCATGTGTCTGCGTCTGTGTGTTTCACTGAAATCTGCTGCTATGGTAGTTCGTAACCTTTTACTGCAGCATTCAGTTCTTCTTCATTTGAAGCCTCTGTTTTTTCTTTTACTTGGGTCTTTTCCTCCCATAGCTGCTTGCCAGATCAAAGAGCTCCCAGCTTGTTAAGCAAGTTTGTGTCGTGGCGACCCCTTCTTTCCCAGTAGTTGTTTGACCCAATTGCAGTAAATTCCATGGATTCTTCGTTGGTGTTTTTTCGGGCATCCGTAGCCCATGACCGAACACGGACCATCGTAGCTACATCTCTCTTATTAATAATGGAATGGTGTTGCACATGTTGCACATGTTGCACAAAGACTTGATGGAGGCTAGGCTGTTTAAAGTGGATAGCATCAAGCTTATCCATAAACACATTGGGAGCTGCCCAGTTATAAAATTGTATATCATCTAAGCCACACAATCGGATTGCTAAAATATATAAAATATAACATCAAACACAGGCACTATATTGAAGGTGATGAGATAGAAAATATCTTCACTGGAGAAAATGATAAGGATACATATAAAAGAGCCAAACTGATGATCACTCAAAACAGCGAAAAGAATGCAGCAACATATTATGTGATATCAGTTAACGTCTGAGAGATCTTGAGATCACCAGATTCTCTGACAGATGGTTTCACCTTCACAAATTAATGTCAGAAGATGTTAAGGGTTGTCAGTGCTCTCAAATTTATTGGCCTTACTCCACATCTTTACACACACACACACACACACACACACACATATATATATATATATATATATATATAAAAATTGGGGAAAGTTTATCCGATCTTTGCAAAAAGCTTTAATTTAATACTGCCTCAGAATAAGTGCATGTCATCAGAAGAAAAATAAGACATGAAAAATCGTTTTGTCGATTTGTATATTCTTTATGATAGTTCAACCAGCATGACAATGATAGGACAATAATTTGAATTTTAACAAAATGTATGTGGGAAAGTTACAACTGCTTATGAGGTTATTGAGGTAACGTCATTACGAATACTGATATTTATTAAACTTTAAAAAACGGGGAAAATGCCTAAAATTTCTTTCATGCTTGGGTGTGAACACGCGTACGTGCGTGAATTTTTCAAATACAGAAGAATCATAATCTTCATGTATTTATATATGATACATTATTATATTTATTATGTTAGCTCTCTGATTGTTAACTAAAACTGAGATAGATAGATAGATAGATACAGAAAGTTCCGATAAACCTTTATTGAGCTACTTTCTGTGTTCCTAGGCCGGACATAAGAGTATGTTATATTATAAATGAAATACAGTTGGTGCAATGGTTGCTGTCAAAGAAAATGGCATTGGTGAACCGAGCTGAAATTTCTGACAGATCCTTAACATTTTAGTTCAAGAATCTTCGGAAAGACATGAATGCATCTCCTTCCCTCCCTTTTTTCATTCTGGCTATCGATTCTAGAAAGAAATACTTTGAATTCAAATCCTTTACCAACGTATCGTTATAAGCCAGGCTAGCAGGGAATTACGCAACTGCATCTCATATACATTAGTGAAGAGCTAAGTCTTGCTGTAGAGTTACTTGAGCTAAATTCGCATGACATTTTCTTGAAACTAAAAATTCATCTCAAGGGTGAAATTTAAAGAGGTATAAGACATCGAAATAAATACAAATGAGGTGATTTTCAGAGGTTCTTCCACCAACGGAAAACTCCTTGGAATAATGGTGTTGAATTCAAAAGGGAGAATATTCGGAAGAAAATCAATGTTCCATTTGCAATTCACTTCTGTCTTGAAAATTACAGCTTTAGTCACAATAATTTTTAACACATTTGACCCATAGAGACGACCCTATCAGGTGCTACCACTCCGGGACAGAGTGGACCTGGTATCGATGGCAATGTAGAGATACTCCGCATTCCCCAAAGCTCCAAGATTACTGAAGCCTCACCATCAGATTGTTTAGTATCATATCGAGAACACTCGTTGGTGTGGGGTCTTACGCCTCTGCAAAGAAGCAGTCGGTGTATTCTACAGTTCTAGCCGACTGGGCAAAAAATAACTGGAGCCTCACCACAAAAGTAGTTTAATTTCACACACAAAACAACTATTTTAAGAAAAAAGTACGTAGTCAGCATATTGTACATTCCGCTAACAAGGAATGTCCTCTGCTAGTGACCAAATCACTGCTAAATTTAATGATTTATTTCGGAACAGTGATAAAGATTTTAATTTTGATATCAAAAAAGTATTCCTCGTGGGGAAAAATAGTTTTCATGACGAAAAGGTTAATCGTATGGAATTTAATTTTCCAAACAAAAAAAATAAATGACGAATTATTTTGTTTAAAAATTGATTATTCACATTTAATCAAACGATATTCATGAAGTTTAGAAGAAATTTTAAACGGAATTACAAAATAATTAGATATATTTTTTTAAGAATAATAATTCGGACGAAAACTAAATTGTTAAACCGATAAATATTTACATCACTACTGACATGAATGTATACAAACAAACAGAAAGAAATTGTCAGTTCAAATAGTTAGAGGTAAACGATAAACACTTTGATGAAAATGAAGGAACAGTTTTATACAAACTTACCAAATCTGGTGCACATCTTGATTCTGCTGAACATTGATAAAAGCTGTAACGTAAATACTCTTCTAATGTTATTATATCCAAATATTAACCTCTCATACAGAGTAAACATGTGCAACAGTTAGTTGATATATATATTCATATATATATATATATATATATATATGGATGGTTGTTGTAGGTCCAAAGAAAGAATAAGGATATATTTTAAAATAAGAAAGTCCACGAAGAGATTTGTATTTTTTAGATTTATTTTTGAATTTATTTCTTTTGTTTTTATTTATTAAATTCAAAAAATACAAATCTCTTCGGGGACTTTCTAATTTTAATATATATATATATATATATATTGTGTTCCATCGGCAGACTGTTTCGTTGTATCACAACTCTTCAGTGTTGCTAGACACGTGAGATGCTTCAAGTTTGGATTAAAACCCACTAATTTTATGCCAATCCGATATCTTACCCCTAAACTTCGCCCTCTCTGCGTGAGCAAAGGAATATCTTAACGTATATATTTATACACATAAATTCTTATAGGTTACCGGAGTGTTCAATTCATGAGAAGAGCTTTGCATTTATACGACTGTGATAGCTGGTAATTCCCCACTCGAGTGCTCAACCCCCAGTGGAGGAGCTTATATACTGTCATCTCCAGACAGACTGTTTCGTTGTATTACAACTCTTCAGTGTGGCTAGACACGCGAGATGCTTTAAGATGGTACCGAGACCCGACTGACATAAAGCTATCACCCTCTCAGTGTGAGCGAAAGAATTTATTAATTTATTTATTTAAAGAGAGAGGGTGGGGAGAAGGAGAAAGAATAAATCTATAGTCTGCCATCAAGCCAAAATCGTAGGATGAGAACAATAATGTTTACAAGTTTGTTGGCCACGCCTGACATTTAAATTAGTACAGGAAAGCGCACAAAGATATATATATATATATATATATATATATATATATATATATATATATATATACATATATATATAATGTGTGCATGTGTGTGTGTGTTAGAGAGAGAGAGAGAGAGAAAGAGCTATAAAAAATATACCTATATATTTGTTTAGTCATCTATCAAACTGTTTGACTCCACACGCACGCACACATATGAGTGTGTGTATGTGTGTGTGGCGAGAAACTAATGATTAGAGAAGAAAGTATTGGAAGATGTTGAGAAAGGTATGAAGAGGATTACATTAGATAGATACAACGATATATACAAACAAATTAAGACATTTCCAAACAGAGAAAGATCGATATGAGATAGATAGATAGATAGATAGATAGATAGATAGATAGATAGATAGAAATGGGTGAACCTCGATGATGAGCTGTGTGGCATCGTTTACAAATTGGCGAAAGAAGGTTAATTAAGGTAAAGTGATATTAACGAGACGAGAGGAAATCATTTGAGAATCTGTCAGCACTAAGTGGAAGAAAAATCGTTCTTCAGAGGAGAATTCAATGTGCGTCACAGGGTTGAGGGTGGGAATTGGTCCTCTGTGATTAAAAGGCAGAAATGAATAAGTCAGAACGGAGAAAAAGGTGGTGAAGAAGAATCTAGAACAAGAGCCGGGGTGATTGAGTGAGTATAAGAGAGAATTGATATCCAAGAAAGAAGGACGTACAACATCCAGTGGTTAAGGTAGGGAATATAACCAAAAAAACATTGAGATCTACATTTGCTCGAAGAATATTCAGAATTTTTTTAAGAGTCTTTACTGATATGCAATTGGAAGTTTGAATAACTCGAAACCTTTTAATAGGTTGTCTTTATTTGATACTAATTTGTTTGATTTGGTTTGTTTTGATGTTGGTTTCTTCGTTAAATGGCATATCAACCTTCGTGGGTTGCTTAATGCAAAAGCTACTCTTGTAGAACAGTAGAAGCACTACTTAACCCATATATGTGGGAATTAAGGAGTTCAGACCTTTTTCAAGAGTATTAGCTCTAAAATGAACGTAATCCGAACCCGCTTACTTCAATGTCACAGTCCAGCACGTTAGCCACTACGCCACAGGGACTTCCCGAACAAGTTTGGTGTCCCACAAATGCAATTATGGGCTAAAATATATCTCAATTCGACCTTATTACAATCAATTTAAGTGCTCCTGAAAGGTTGTGAAACTAAGGGAGCAAATGGGTTTGTTAAAGAAAGACAAAAAGAGAAAGGAAAACTTTATTTCCTGGGGAAGAATTTTGTGAGATTCTGAAGTATTCAACAAAAAAGGGAAACGCTGGATATTTGACCCGAAAATTTTATGAGCATTAAGCAGCAAATTATATTCATATATACAATTCCTACACACACACACATACACACACACACACATATATATATATATGAACAAAAGAAGATATACATAATCGTTGATATATATATATATATATATATATATATATGTATGTATGTATGTGTGTGTGTGTGTGTGTGTGTGTGTGTGTTAATCTTGCCTCTTTTCGTTCTTAGGCCATCATCATAGGATGTTAATTTCAGGACTGAAATGTTTATGAATGCTAAGAGATTAGCTTCTCATTTGCATAAAAGTTTAATTTGACGAGGTTGTAGCTGTTTATAGAAAATGCAAAAGTTACATTATTTTTTACGAAGACGTCATTAAGTTGGAAGATTAGTCTGTAGAAATATATTTTTTTACGTAAGATTTTAATATTTTCAATATGGTTCTTAATAAACAAGAGCGTAATCCTTTGTGCATTCAAATGTACTATTTTTGAGTGGTTTGATTCGTTGTGAAGCCCATTTTGGGTTAATGTTTTCCAAAATTTTAGTGTTGATATCGTTGATATGCCACATGCCAGGGTTAGTTCATTATTATATATTCTATAAGTTGTCGATATTTCAGAAATCACTTTGTAATTATAATGATATTAGTGAAATTCGCCGTAAAATAAAAAGAAAGCGAAAAGAGATATAAACATCTAGGCCTTGCTAGAGAACTAAAAACCTGGGACAGCGATACTAATTGTAACTGGTACACTTAGAACTATTTCAAAAGGATTGGTAAAGAGACTGGAAGACTTGAAAATAGGAGAAGCCTTCTAGAGTACAACATTATAGAGATCAGCCAAAAACCTAAGAAGAATTCTGGACACTTGAGCAGACTTGTGTCACTCAAACTCAAGTGAAAAACCATCAGTAAACACTGGTGTGAAAAACTCTTAAGATTAAAAAATTATTGGGTGGGAAGTTGAACAACTGGGAGTCGTGCAAGAACTTGAAATGTGATCATACAACAAGATAGTGCATGTCCAAAAAAGAATACGTCCTTGAGAATTCTCTGAGGTTTTAAAATACAAACAGATCACCAAACCACAGATCGAAGAAAAGACCTAGTGTGACAATACCCGCCGGCCGACCCCACTATCTCATGGCCAGTGATTCATCTAGTGGTTTTTCTTATCTCTGGCCGGGGGTATTTCACATTCTTTACAGATACGGAAAGCACAACCGAGAGGGTGGAAGAAAAGAACAAACGAACAAACACGGACTTGGGTCAGCTCCAAGCGCAAGAGTCGGGAGTCTGTGAGACTTTTTTGTCGCTTGAAATATCCACACTGTTGTTTTCCTTCACGTTTTTGTTCTCTAATGATTGCTGTTCTCTTGATTATTGTGTTATTTGTGTTGTTTCTGATCTTTTTAATCAGCATTCCCTACTCTTTTTCAAGTTGTGTTCGCGTCACCGTATCGAATCATTAACGCTATCTTCAATGCTGGCGAGACCTCTTCCTGCTTCTTTTCTTGACATATTGTCTATGTCATATCTGGAATGTAAGGCCTTGTGCATCATCATTAATTTTCTTGTTTTCTGTTCAGTTTGTTGAAGATCTTCCCTGGTTTACTTTAGAAATGGTCCCGAGTATCTTACGAGAGGGACTACCCAGGAGTTTATCCGTTTGATGAGATTTCTGCTCTATAGTTTTAGCTTCGAGTTTTCTCGTTTTCCTGTAGTATTCTTTCCTCTTTTTTTTTCATCTCCTTTTGTATGATGATGTCTACTTCCAATATTTCCAAGTACTTGTCAGTTTCCTTTTCTCCAAGCATTCTTATTTTTTCTTGATTTGGTAGTTTTATTCCTTCTGTTATTTATCTATTTCTCATTATAGTATGGTACTTTTTTCTATGTAAAATTCCATCCCTATATCCTAACTCTGTATTCTCACTGCCTGTATTAGGATTTCCAGTCATTTTTATTTTTGTAAGCAGTTTGATGTCACCCTTGTATATTAGGTGATTGATCTTTTTTTGTGATTTACTGAGTTTGTTGCCACCTGTGCATTTCGCAAGTAAGGGATTAAGTGGAATCATCGCTAACAGAAATAATAACTGTGACAATGCATCTCTCTGGAATATCGTTATTTTTATTATTTTGATCATTTGACATTTCTTTACACCAGTATTAGCTGATGGCTTTCAACAGGAGTTTGAGTGACAACAAGTCTCATCAAATCTCCACGACTCTTCTTAGTATTTTGGCCGAACTAAAAAATGCTGTATTTTGAAACTTCTCCACTCGTCCTCTTATTTCTAAATCCTTCAGTCCCTGTACCAATCCTTTGGTGACTCTACCGAGAGCACCAATTACAATCGGTATCATTGTCACTTTCATGTTCCATAGTTTTTCTGTTCTCTTGCAAGTCTCGCTAACAGCCGGAACGGCAAAGTCCACTATTTGACAGGTTCTCTTTGTTCTTTTCTTTTCTTTTCTTTTCTTTTTCTCTCTTTTTTGTTAACTATCACAAGGTCTAGTCGTCTGGCAGTGATTAAATAATCCGTTTTTATCTTAAAATCCCAAAGAAATTTGTGCGTTCCATTTTCTAGGACGGATTCTGGGTTGTACATATACTATTTGTTCGTATGGTCAATATTAAACTTCTTATATGATTCCCAGTGTATCACCTTACCAACCTAGTCGTATCTAACCTTATAGTTTCTTGGCACAAATTTACTGCAATCGCTTATTATGTGATTGATTGTTTTGACTCTAGCAACACAAAACGTCCAGCTTTTTACACTCATGGACCGAATCCATTCCTCGGGTTAAATGTTTCCTTAAAATGTGAACAGAATGGAGGAGGATTATCTTCTCACTCTTCACTGCTATATCTGTTGCTGTTGTTATTTTTAATGGTGGTGGTGGTGGTAGTGGTGTTTTTTTGTTTCTTTCAATATATTACTCATATCATTTTACCGATATATATACACGTATATATATATATATATATATATGTGTGTGTGTGTGTATGTGTGTGTGTGTGTATGTGTGTGTGTGTCTGTGTCTGTGTGTATGTGTCTGTGTGTGTGCGTATACGTGTGTATGTGTGTGTATATACATATTATATCTATAAAAACCCGTGCTTTATATTTTGAAAATAAATACTTCTATAATTTTTGTTCTCGACTTTATATTCCTCAATCACGCTATTAGCCCTGTGACAATCCTCAACCTTACTCGAGTAAAAATGAGCATTATAAAAACCTACACACCATTTAATACTTCTTTGGATTGTGCGGACGATTCTTTTGACGAGAGAAACATCAGATTATGGAATCTCTGGGGCTTTGTGGGTTCTTTATGAGCGCAGTTGGCTGACCGCTGTGTCTATGATAGCGTGAACAGCAACACACGAAATGAGGATTGACATGCTTTGATTTGAACCTGAACAAACTATGTTGACGCTTTGGGTGCCGAAAGTGCTGACGTATTTAGCTTCAATGCCATTCAAACTGCCCCAGGGCCGCGTCAAGTGCAGTGTGTCGGAGAACAGCTGGCAGGAAATACGAAAGTCGAAGGGAAAGGTCGTAACATCGGAGAAAAGAGAAGGAAGGGAAATTATAGTGAAAGAAACAAAGAAACAAAGAAAGAAAACAAAGCAAATAATAGAAATTTTTCGGGATTTTAAGTGAAAAAATAGAAATATGAAGATATAAGTAAATACATTGTGAAAATAAAAAAAAACGGATTGAAAATTTAAAGGAATCATAAAGAAATCTAAGGATTAATAGAAAGAAAGAAAGAAAGAAAGAAAGAAAGAAAGAAAGAAAGAAAGAAAGTCAGGCTGAAAGAAAGAAAGAAAGAAAGAAAGAAAGAAAGAAAGAAAGTCAGGCAGAAAGAAAGAAAGAAAGAAAGAAAGAAAGAAAGAAAGAAAGAAAGAAAGAAAGTCAGGCTGAAAGAAAGAAAGAAAGAAAGAAAGAAAGAAAGAAAGAAAGAAAGAAAGAAAGAAAGAAAGAAAGTCAGGCTGAAAGAAAGAAAGAAAGAAAGAAAGAAAGAAAGAAAGAAAGAAAGAAAGAAAGTCAGGCTGAAAGAAAGAAAGAAAGAAAGAAAGAAAGAAAGAAAGTCAGGCTGAAAGAAAGAAAGAAAGAAAGAAAGAAAGAAAGGAAGAAAGAAAGTCAGGCTGAAAGAAAGAAAGAAAGAAAGAAAGAAAGAAAGAAAGAAAGAAAGAAGGAAAAAAGAAAGAAAGATGATCGTGTCAGGCTGAAAGCAGTGATACCTGCTAAATTACCGAAATTAAACAGCGTCGAGCGGAATACATCTTCTGCAGAAGGAAAAGACGTCCACATATATACACACACACTGCCAAAGAAAAAGTGTTATCTGTATGACACTAATCTGCTTCTAGTTGTGAAGATCCAGCTCTGGAGCTCCTTTATTTTCATTACACCCAGGTCTCTTCAAAAACGGAGAGGTGATACTTATCTATTGTTCAAATAGAACTCTTTAAAATGTATCAGTATTAGGAATCAATGAAACCATAAAGCAAAGAGAAAAGATTATTATTGAGCAGAAATTATTACTTGAAACAATAGCAGCGAAAAAAATGTTTGATCGTGGTATATATTCCAACTAGGAATGACATGCCGTAAAACCAAACAATCATCCAACGGTTAAGTTTTAAAATGAGAGACCACTTGGAAAGAACTTATACACATGCAGCATGTAATCTCTGTGCCACTCTAAAGAAGTCAAACGAAATAACATGATATAACGCTTACAATCTTGTCTGGCATTTCTCCTCAGATCACCAACGTTAAAGCAGCAATGAGTATTTTCTAGTGTTCAGAAACAGCAGATATTGGAAGCAACCTGAAGCCTCCGCGCCTGTGTAACGCTACGACACAAAATAGACGTTTGTCATACTACTGCTACACCTCATAGACACTTGCACTATAACGTTTCTCCTAAAACTGTTGTAGCGCTACAGCACTATATAGACATTTATACCACGTTTCTTTCGTGTCTATAAATGTAACACTACTCCGTAAGTTTCTATCGGACCCCGTTGTAACCTCCCCGTGAGACAAAGTGACAAACACACAAAACTCCGTCTGTTTTTTTCGCTTGGTACGAAGTTTATTTGCTACCATCCTTTCCTGTAGATCGCTGAAAAGAGAGAAACAGTATGAAAATAAGTTAATTCCTTTAGATAGACATAAAGAAATAAACCGTCATAGGACGATAGAGACAGACACACATCTTTCGTATTTGCGACTTTAGTTCGCCAGGTACTTAGATTGCATCTCCAGAACCACGTGGTCCCAAAGCGTGGCTCACTCTTAAATGGGTGTCATCATTTTCGTTCCATCTTCACATTGCCGCAGCCCGTTTTCAACTCTTCCTTTTCTTGATTTCTATCCTGCAACCCCCTTAACGGCTCTTCCGTTTGAGTTTCTTCTGTATCTGTCGCAAATTTGCTGCTGATACATTTCTATTTTTAATCAAGGTGTTCGCTGCTATCCCGACCTACACTTCAGGACTCCTTCCGTTCACCTTCAAATTTGCTTCTCCCTGATAGCTTTCTCTCTTTCTTTGTTTCTGTGGCGGCCTCGAAACTCTTTCTTATACATTGTCCCTCATTTTCTAGCTAAGAAAAAACTTTCTTTTAAAACAATGAACCTTAGTCCCTAATTATATTACATCAGAATGATTTACTGAAGATCTCTCTCATAACGCAGTTGTTTATGAGCTAGATTAGCTGACCTTTGTGCATGAGTTCAGTTCTTCTGCCTTATTCTTCTGGTCTTGTGCCGTACTGAGCTTATTACAACTCCAATAAACATAATAGAAGAAAGTGATAAGAAAAGACCAAAACAAAATAAGGGAGTTGGAGAAAACGAACGGAGTAATAGGAGTAAGGAGTAATAACGAGTAAGTGATGTGGTGCGAAAACGAGGCTTGCCTGTCAAGAATCAGCTTTCAATAGAAGCGAAAATTTAGAGGGTGGATCTCGTCAGACATAAAAGCTCAAAAATCTAGGAATCGATCAATGAATTTTATGACAAGTATACCATAGACAATATACAAGTTGATGCCCTTCCATCCTCGTTGAATCAAAATATAGGCGAATTCTAACCAACAATGTGTGAGCCAGGGCGGAACATACACTCAGAGATGATTCGACATATAAGAAGGGTTTCTTCAGGTCTCCAAACTTCAGTAGGTTAAGGAAGAGCTAAAAGTGTATCTGTGTGTGTGTGTGTGTGTGTGTTATTTATTCTTTAAAAATGACAGGTAATAAAATAAAAGCTTAGATCTGTTCTCAAAAAGTGTGTGAACAATCAAGTATTGACCATTGTCAGTATTGATTGTTGCCATACGGGTAGCAGGCAAAATCAATTTGTTTACAGATGTTCCACGAACTTTTGTATCACCCTCGGTTTTAAAAGATACCGTAGATATCAGTAGTCGGTTAACAAAATATTCACCTAAGATTGAGCTCGTGAGTTCGATCCTTATTAGATGTTGTACGTTTTTGGATAGATGTACTGAAAAAGTTATATAAAATTAGTACAACGAGCAAAGACAGTCACGAATGAAAATACAAAATATTGTTTTTACCAAACTTCTCCGGACGAGCAGGATACGGCACAAGGTCAATTTTTAAGACGGGTTTAACAGACTTTTCCTTCAATGTGACAGGTGGCCATACTTAAGCCTGAGATTTCAGTCAGCCCCACTCTTTACTCATGATGGGAAGGAGAATACTTGGGTGCATACTTTTAACAGAAGTATTACCGCTATATGGGGACTTTAAAAGAAGCTGAAAAAGTATTGTTACTCAAGCTGTATTTACCAAGACTGAAATCAGCAATGAACAAATCGTTAATTTTCTACCCGATAGTCTACTTGCATTCAACACTCTTAGTCCAATAATTTTTTAGTTGCTTGGAATTTGTTTTCAATGTGGAATGAAGGGGTACCGTCGTGTTTTAGTTAACGTTCTCCACTACCTAATTGTAACGCTTAGATGTTTTCAGTTCAGGAAACAAGAATATCTGATATGAAGCTATCTGACACCATGAAAAGCGCGGTATTTTCTTAATGATGTAATTTACCAATAATTACGAATCAAAACGTATCGAGATAGGTTATAGCTTTTTTTTCAAAGTTGGCTTTGATGATTTCAAGAAGTCTAGACAATATCACTTTATTACAAAAGTTTCTCAGTTGTGAATATGGCATTATTCTAATTTTCAATTTCAAAATGAAAAAAAAATCTTTCGTTTTGATACGTTATAATGTTTCCTTGTGTCACAAATCATATTGAAATTTCCGTCTGTTCATACTGTTTAGGCTGTGGAATTGTGAGCTCAATTTCATTTCAGGAGTTGTCAGGTTCAATTATGAAAAAGTTTTACATTGTACTAAATTCTGTTTAGACTTATTTTTAAATGTGATTTATTTCTCACCCTCATCGCTGTAAAACGGATCCATCTCAAAGCTTCTACCCACTATCTTGGTAATCGCTTCGAGCGGCAAATTGCTTTCTTCCTCCCCATATCCACTGGAAAAGTCACGTGTAGAGACACTAAGAGGGAATTTATATAATTTCAACAGTCATCTGGACATAAAAACGGCAAAGAAAACCTTTTTCTTTTATTTTGGTAGATGCTACAATAGCAAGTCTAGAAAATAACGAAATTAGATATTTATTCAAGCTATCCATTAATTTTCTTCTCTTTTTGAAGAACCCAAATCTCTCTTCAGTACTCTATGTTTTGTATCAATAAGACAGTAACCTGTTTCACTTGGCTTGATTATTTCTTATGATATAGCAACCCCTGTGGGTTAATTAATGCAAAATCCTCTCTATCTATCAATCTATCTATCCCCTTATCTTTATATATACATATAATTTTTATCGAGGAGGCATTTGGGGGTGTAATAGTTTATGTAAAAGAATATGGACAAAGTGACACGAGTTCAAATCCCGGACGATACAGTTTGCATTTCAAATAGCGCTAATACCCTTGAGAAAGTTATGAATCCAACTATTCTTCCTCCAGTTATGAATAAATAGTAGGGCAGACTGAACTCTTTAACCTTGGTATGGAAACCTGTCCAAGAGGAGGCAAACTCTTAATTAAAAAAATAACTCCCCCTAAAAATTGACCTTGTTTCCCAACCTGCTGCCGCGTTAATCATTGCTATCTATCGCAAATAATTTCAAACTATTTCAAGTTACTGATAATTCTATTTTATATGAAGTTAAATATTTTCAAGTACTGCTATTTATTGCTTGCTCAAAATTAAATAGTTTTTAACGATTGCTATTCAACACTGATAATCATTTTTAATTATAATGATCCCTAGTAAAAGATTGAACAGTTCTGTTTGACCCATAGATACAACCACTCCGAGTCAGAGTGGACTGGAGAGTAATAGTAAGAGACTGGTGCTTCACGTTCTCTAAACTCCAAAACTGGAGCCTCACCTAGAGATGCAGTTAAATACTAAACCCAAGACATCAGTAATATTTTGTCAATAAACGATGAAAACAAATAAAACGTCTTTTAAGTACGAATACTTATCCTAAACTTTAATAAATGGACTCAACGTTTTTTATTTTGATAATTGATATCCCTTAATACGAATGTAATTCCCTCTGAGTAGGACAACAAACTACATCGGGTGGTGACGTTCCAGTTCTGTCTATCTGGTTAGAGTAAAGTACCCTTTTATAGTCATAACTCATTTGTCAACTCTGACTCGTAATGGCTGTATCTGTTTGGGTCTCATCTATGGATCAAATAGTTTTGTTTACAAATTATTCGCTTCCGAAAGAATTTTATGCAAAATAAACCTCTTAAATGACACAAAAATGTGAATATGAACGTACAAATATTGCAATTCTTTAAACTCGGTGTATAAAATATCCTTAGATGAGTTGCCATATAGTTATAATATAATTAGGAATTCTATTGATTGTTTTAGTAGTAAGTTGTTTCCTATCAAGATTTAGAGGTCAATTACAGACGGTGAAAAAAGAGGGACATATATAAGAAAGAGATTCGTGGTAGTAAGAGAGAGAGAAAGAGATAGGTAGAGAGAGGGGAGAAGAGAGAGAGAGAGAGAGAGAGAGAGAGAGAGAGAGAGAAAGAGAAACGGACAGGAAAGTGAACGGGGATCCCCAAATCTAGGTCGGGATAGCAGCGGATGCCCACATTAAAAAGTGAAATGTATTATCAGCAAATCGGGCGTAGGGTGTGATTGGCTCAAAGAGAAAAGCCGTTAAGGTGGACGTGGTATAGAAAACAGCAAAAGAAAGGTGTGTTTAGTGACGAATGACAGAGATGTGAAGACAAGCCGAAAATTACGCACCCATTTTGGATTAGTTCCGCAAAGAGGTCCCACACAGGCTGTGAAGAATAATATCAAAGTCTGTTTTCCTTTCTCGTCCTGCGACGATTTATTTGTCTCTGTCAATCTAAACCAGTTGCCTCATTTTTCATACCCCTGTTCAGCGATTACCAAGAAGGGTCATAGCGAATAAACCTTTGTTTCGGCAAACTAAGTCGGTGTTTGATGTTTTCGTCACTTTTTATCACGGCAATTTTACAACGGGGGTTCTGACTGGAACTTTATGCGTTGTATTACACCCAGAGACCCTTTTGAACCGTAGTGGTACAAATGTTTACATGCTGCAGAAAACCGTGTTAGTGCAAGCATCTATTTCGTGTCATAATATTACAAACGTCTATTTGATGTCGGAATATTTCATGGTTAGAATCAATCAATCTACTTGTCATAAAAATTGTGAAAATAGACCTGCTTAAAAATCATTCGTATTTGATAAGAATACTTGATAACTAATTTTTATATTTTTTTTATATTTTAGCGTAAAACGTGAAAATTCAGCCACCGACCCGAGGTTACACCTCAGTTTCGATGGGTAAGGCGGCATGGACTCCTCAAAAGCCACCAGGAGCTTTTGCCACTAGACAGGGTATGATGACAAAACAGAGCAAACGTTCCTCTTTGTAACTTAAGTTCGTAAGGGAGTTACAAGCGTTTGCTTTCAGATGTTAATGACGTGTTCGTAAAAAACGTCATTAATGATCATTCATATAACGAGCACATTTCACTTGCGCACGATAGACCGTTGGTTGGTTGGTTGGTTGTTTGGGTTTTATGGCGTATCAACCTTTGTTGGTAATGGAACGCCAAATTCAGTCTATAAGTATAAAAATTCAACCAAAGATTTCTAAACGATTACTTAGTGGGTAAAATTTTCTATGAGCTGGATTTCATTTCTTTGCTCATGATTAACCAGTTTTGATTCGTCATATCTCTCAAGAATGACAGAAGTGTTAGGCAATGGTGACGCGGGCATTTTATTTTCTGTCTTTGATTTGGTCGTTTTCCTCATTTCCATCACTGGGCCAAACTGCTCAAAGCAAACGTCATATCTCATCAAAGAACTGATCTGCTATCTAATAGGACCCTTAAGAGTGGTTGTAAGGGTAAATAAAAGTTCTTGGTCTAGATTAGTCCAAAGAGTTTTTTAGTTACCTTTGAGGCACTGGATTCTTGGTTTGCAATAGGATCCTGAACGTTGTTGGTGTAATCCAGATTCATAACAGCTTCATTCGATTTACATTCTTGGATCAGGGAATTACGTTGTTTGCGCCAGCGTGCCTTATGGATACGAAAATTTAGCAAACCGTTAAATCTTATGACGCAATGAAACGTTGTAGCCGGGTCCAGTTCTTGGTTGTTTTATTTAAAATCCGTTTGATGGGTGATATATTCTCCCACCCATTAAGGTCTGTTGTGCTCTTCATGATTTGATTTATATATAACTGTAGATAATTAATATATAGAATAGTTCTTGAACCTATAATTTTTTACAAAGAATTATTCTTAGATATTTGAAACCCTAGAATTTTGTGCAAATTATTTTCATGAGATTGGAATATTTGAAATCCACTGACTGTGTATAAAAATAAAAACACTGAAGAAACAACCATAGAAAAAATGTAAATTCATATGTACAATGAACGCAATTCTTTTACCTCTAGGTAAAAAATAACCCAAGATCAGTTGACATGCCGTTAAAACCAATCAGACTATCAATGCGAATATAATATTGGTAAGTATTGGTAGTTTCAGTAATTAACATTAGTTGAAAATTAAACATTAAATGTACGAAGTGCGACTCCGTCCTATATATGCAAATTTAAGCTAAACAAAGAAAAGAGGTTTGGTCAAAAGGGATAAATTTCCTACTTCCTTTTATACAAAATACTTAAACTATTTCAATGAATTTGCAAGAAATAATTCTTCTCATGTTTGAATATAACCGTTATATGCCTTTTCACATATATAGTAGTAGCTCTGTCGTTTTGGCCGACGTCAAATTCACCTGTACATAACTTTTCTAGACTAAACTGCAGTTAAACAAAAATGATTTCTTGCAACGTTATGTCACTCACCATCACCACATTCGTCAAAATAAAAGGGCGTGAAATAATTAAGATTCCCTTAATATGAATAAAGTTTCCCAAAACAGGAAATAATAAAATATTGAGAAAGTTAAAAAAAATTTAAAATACTAAGAAACATTAGGACACGCCAAATGTAAGGTAAATAACAGGATTTAATTGATTTATATTTATTTTTCTTGGCAAATTAAAACTAAAATGTTCTTTTATTTCTTTTAACGCCATAATGAGGGTATCGTTCATCGTTTCGTATGTTGTTTAGAGTAATTGTAAGGTATCTACCGTCATATTAAAGGTATTTTAATGGCAAATCACAAGCTAAATAACATAATTTTGTGTTCATTAATCTTTTAGAAAATAATATGATTCAATCTGTTCAGTAAGAGTTACGAATAGTTCTATTCTTTCGTTGGTTATTTACGTTACTTTTACGGTGTTTGTTATCATTTTAAGACATTTTTAAGGTATTACGCCAAGTTTCCGAGAAACACAGTGCTATGTCACGTCTTTTGGTACCAATTCGTGACATAGGGTAAGGTGTGACTTTATAGGGGATAAAAATAACAGTCATACAATTTTTCGTCTAGAAAGAGCTTAAGGCAAACGAGAAAAGATTTCAACACAATATAATTTTCTTTGCTGAAGGAAGTGGGTGTTGGAGACGCTTTTCAGATGTAATTTTGAATCTGCTAGAAGATTGGCGCCTCAGCACGTTGCTAATTGATTGGTATCGATCAGGAACTAAATGCACTTGGAATTTACATGAGGGAATTGTACATTTGGTAAATTTATGACGAATTTTATACCGAATTTAGTTTAGCAGTTATGGTCTCAAATTTGTATACTGTTCAAAAATGTATCTTCACGATCATTTCAAACAGTTGAACAATTCGTTATCTTAAACAGATTTATTTGACTAATAAATGGGATTGTAATGTACTATTACTCTGGGTTTTAACAGAACAACGAGTTTCAGCCATGAAGAGTGACTCCGCATTCCCTAATGCTCTAGAACAGGAGCCTCATCACCGGATGAGTGGAGTGTCTAAACTGGTCTTTACATATTGATAAAAGTGCACTTTAAGTGTATTGCTCTAATAAAGATTTCGCTTTGTTGTGTTTTTTTCTCGCTACGTTACGTTTACATGTGTATAAAGACATAATGAGGATTTAATTCGATATTGATGCTGCATCAATAAATCTGTTAGGTTCGATATTCAAATACTATAAATATCCAAGCACAACTTGTACAATGTTCTTTTTCCTTTCAGTGGGACCGATCGCGCTCGGGTCAGCGTTCATTTCGCTAATCCATTCATTAACACTTCAACCCGACTTGATAACTATCCGTAAAAGTCATCTATGTCTACTGACCCCTAATTGCCAACTGTCCATCCATTCTCCCACCCTTTTTCTGCCTTTCGCGTTCCACTTCTTTCGTCTAATTACCTCAGTGCTTCATTTCCCAAGTCTTGCCTATTGTCACTGCTTTCCTCCTCTCAGAATCCCCAGTTTACCTCATACTCCCTTGCTTTTTGCCTATACTTCGACTCGTTTCTATTACACGGTCTTCGACACGCAGTCAAATCAGGGAAATGAGAAGACCGATCTAACCCTGCCCCGTTGACTTTAAGGCTGTCTGTCTGGCTGGCTGGCAGTCTGACTGACACGTGGTTTGGGTGGTCATCTTATAGTCAAGTGGGGATCCTGAGTTTCCTCATTTTTCTCTGTTCAGTCGCACTTTGCGTAACAGATGGTGTAGTTAGAAGAAAAGAACGTTCGTCATCTCATCAAACAAAACCCTCCGTTTTAATTTAGTTTTGAGCGCGGATCAAAAGACACAGCGAATAGCTTCCCTTCTGTTCCATGGTGATTATATCGTCACGTGATTAGTTCAGTCCAGGCCAGTGAACATGATCGCTGCATCGCCCCACGTCACTGATTGTTAGCATACAGTTGCGCACAATATATACACTAAATAAATAAATATTACATATAATAGCCCTATTCTGTCAGGTAAAGCAGGCATTAATTACTGACGACTGAAAATAATTTCTTTCCGACGTTCGATATGCTTCCTTTGTAAAGATATTTACAATGCATATATATATATATATATATATATATATATATATATATATATATAGTAAAATCATTATCTACATATTGATACATGGAATAGTTACATTCTGTCGCTAATATTTTGCTTTATTTTTCGATGTCACTGAACACACGTTATCTAGTTTAACAGTTGTGTAATGTAAGTAACTTGAAATGACCCTGAGGATAGATGTCATCGAAAACGCATACAGAAGTGTTGAAGAGTAACCAAATATTTTGCACTGGAAGCCAAATGGCTATAAATAC
>OY757911.1:72022639-72042315 GCA_963585895.1 Sepioteuthis lessoniana | reverse complement strand
TTGGAACGGTAGAACAAGTACATTGCAGCCGGAGGATATTACTTCGAAGGGGACTAGGGTTTCATGTGTGTAATATCAATAATAGTGCCCATACGAAAAAAGTCTGGAAAATTACTTAATGATCCTCGTTTACATATATATATATATACAACAATGCAATCTGGGCGGAAGGACACTTTAGAAGAACGATATGACTACGGGCGGAAGGACACTTTAGAAGAACGATATGACTACATATATATATATATATACTCCCCTATCCCCGTTGGGTTGAGTTCTTAGCGAATGAAGTAATCGCGTTGCATTAGCGTTTATTACAAGGCTCTTCATATATATGAATTGAGCTCTCGGTAGCCGTTAAGCGATGTATGTAAAACAATATTAATTGTGATTTATAACCGTTTAAAATTTACTTCACTGCTACTAGTCCCTCGTGGATGAGGGGTAGCGTCTCGGATTTTAGTCAACCGGGTTTCGATATCAGCTAACGGGAAGCTAGTATATCTAGCCACACTGATGAGTTCTGATAGAACGGAAGAGATCTATCTGTGGATGAATATATATATATATATATATATATATATATATATATATATATACCATACTGGTACGGTCCCGAGCCCAACGCATCTGGTTGTGTATGAGAGTATCTCAATACTGGATGTTTCGGCTCACAGCAGAACAATGGTGTCTGGGGTTAACGACTGCCATTTGATGTTTTGGATCCTCCTAAGGACAAGCTTGATGGAATATTTCTAAGGTTTTGTTGTGACTGCAATATATACCCCAAGTCTCGGCTAATTATAAAAAGATATATAAAACGCATCCTTCATTGACTCTAAACTTGGTTTGATGGTGATATCAAAGGTATCATCAAGTAGAAATATTTGAAACCATTAACTGTGAGCAAAAAATTTCGAAATATTATCAAGAAATTTAAATATATATATTTTGACACACATCTAGAATAGGATTTAGCATTAAATAACCTACAATGGCTGATATGCTATAAAACACAAACAATACACACACACACACACACACACACACACAAACACACGCAAACAACCAATATTGCCCGGCGGTCGTACGGGGTATTTATTATCTATCTATAAGTAGGATTAGATAACCTACAATGGTTGATATAACATAAAAACCCAACAAAACGAAACATATATATATATATATATATACAGAGAGAGAGAGAGAGAGAGAGAGAGAGAGAGAGAGATTCTTCACTTCGTTAGACAAAACGACCAACATGAATTTCAAAAATGGTCGGTAGACACTTCCTCACATATAAAGAATCTTATTTATATTATTGTCTGTTTCTTTGTTTGCTTGTTTGATTGACTGATTATTTGTTTTTTATTGATTGATTGCTTTGTTTGTTTGTTTGTTTGTTTGTTTGTTTGTTTGTTTGTTCAGGTGGTTGTTTTTTTTGTTTTTTTATTGATTTTATGCCACAAACCTACTAAGTTATTTAAAGCTGAAGTTAGTTCTGTTATCTCTTACTTTTTAATCATAACGAGTTTTGCAGACATTTATAAGGTAGCAAGTATTCCTATCTTTTATCAATAATTTATACAATAATATATTTAAAAGGACTATATCTACACAGTAACAGTAATCATTTATTTGCAATAATTTGATCTATGAGCCTCTTACTTAATAAGCTCTACCACGACATGACAGACTGAACTCTGGAATTAAATCTTTGAAGAAGTTCTCACTACCCTTTGAGCTCCAGAACTGGAGCCTCACCACCAATGCTGTTTTGCATCGTATTAATAAAACCTATATTTGGAGCTTTCTTACCCTCTGAAGCGTAAATTGTCGGTGTATTTTAAGGCCCGCTAAGAGAGTGATATTTTTATTGCTGGTATAATCAATAACATCATTATCAGCATAAATTTGACAAGATTATTTCTACATTGGACTTTTGTTGACATTTCTTTTAATTAATCTACGTAAAAGCCATATTTCTTCATCTCAGCAATTGATTATAATTTTCAACTGCCTTCAATCGCGATTGTTTGTTGTCGATTGCTCTTACATATCGCCAGTTTCTTTTCTTTTATGCAATTATTTTTCAAAACGCAAAATTGTCCACTCGATATTTTAATTGTTGGAAACCAGTCTTTCATCCTTGAAGTGTTATTTTCGCTTTTCAAAATTACCCATTCTATATCGTTGAACGGCAGTGTTTTGGCAGAGCTCTGATCAAAGAGAAATTAAGTTAAATTAGAATGGCAATTAGAAAAATGTCAAATCTAAACGAATCGTCTTGAATATTTTAATTCAGATTGTTGGTCGGCGTTTTCGCAGCTTGCTTTTCGCCATTGTCTGACAATTAAGTTTTATCAACAAATTTTCTTTTATTTTGTTTCAATTCTATTCGTTAAAATTCACAGCTCATCATTGTTTCATCTATCACTTTTTCTCTTTCTTTTTCTCCCTGTCTCTGTCTTTGTCCCTCACTTTATATATATATATATATATATATATATATATATATATATATATATATATATATATATATATATATATATACAGCCTGTGCAGAGACAGAAGCCAATTCTGTACACTCTGTCTATTTGGGGAGTCGAGTAAGAATTTGGAGAGTTTAAGGATTTGGGAGTTTTATTTTTTTTAACCTCCTCTCTAAGATGTTATCTATTAATATTACCCCAAGTTTTCTTTAATTTTATGTTGTTAATCGATTCCAGTCGTTTCTATTGAAGAAGCGTGGACGAAAGGGTCTCTCTAAGGTTTTATATTTTGAAACAATGTAATAACATGATCGCCCTTATTTAATTATTATACAATTCTGCTCATTAGATTATTATACTATTCTGCAGTACCAAAATTTGTGTATATATATATATATATATATATCAAATTGTAACATATATGAATTGATCGAGTAAAGAAAGTATGAAGCAAAGGAACATAATTTTACGGACAATCTGCGAAATCGAAAAAGGTCAACATTATTTGAAAGTCACAATTCGAAACTCTAAATTTCAATTGTGTTCGAAAACTGCTTGAAACAACTAAACAACTTAATATAAAGTGCACTTTCACATAAACGCACACACACTCACACAGACACACAGAGAAAGAGAGATAGAAATGTAATAAGGACTATATTGACTTAGAATTGGATACAGATTATATATGAATGGAGAGTAGATATTCGGATGGAATTTGCTAATTGCGGGATCAGATTCACCATCTTTCTATTGAAGAGAGATATACTGCATATAATATCAGGATACTGTAGATAAACCCTTTATTTTGGAATCTGAATGCGTTTTGATCTTTGTATGCTATCAAACTATAATACCGATCTGTTCTATTTCGAGTGAATACTTCGTCACTATATAGATTCATTACCCTAATAAGTAGTGTGTTCGTTAATGGTCCAGAAGACCAGGGTTCAACACCAGCTTGCTTAACACTCAGCATTAAAAGGTAAAGATCAAGAGTAAAGTGGAACAATTCAGTGAATCGAGTAGCGCCTTCCTCTACACCACGGGTAGTAGCTATTGAAAAGGAAGCCTTCTGGTCACCCTCGACTAAGGTGACCAGATTTACTTACTTTATTTAGATTCAGCTAATGTACCGTAAAAATTAATGGCTTTTGTTTTTTATTCTTTTTTGGTTGGGGTGCTTTTTTCATAAATCGTTCAGATAATCCATTGGATGGTTTAGTTTACCATCTACCAACGTTCAGAAATTGAAGCTCGAGAGACGATATTCTTTTGAGTTGTTTACCGTATTTGAGTCCTATGTTTATGTCCCCATAAACATTATGTTTTTAACACTTCACAACCTCTATACTAAAAATATCATCCAATGAAAAAGCTCGTTAAAGATTTTTGATTTACGTGTCATAGTTGATGAAAATATTTCCATGATATCAGTCATAATTATCTAATGATTGTTCTTACATTCATATTGTAAAATCTTTTGCTGACTCTTAAACAAAAGAATTTAAGGAAAAATTCTCATTCTAAAAAATTGTGCATAGATTTTCTCTTTTTATCAAAACATAAGTTATCATATAAAACTTAAGAATTCCAAAAACAGCATTAAAAGATATATATACGCCTATAAAGTCAGAAAAATTCAACATAGGTTTCACCTAAACGGATCATCCAGACGAAAAAGAATAACCAAATAAGAAGACTATATATATATATATAAAGAATTAAGAAATAAATAAGATTCAATAATATGTTTTCATAGTATAATGGTCCAATAGAAATTTAATCTTGGTATCTTTCATGGACAAAAATTCTTCTAATATATAGTATATATATATATATATATATATTACTTTTGAAGTTGAAAGTTAGACTTTTTTGAAGGAACACACACCGTTAATATCTTATGCAAATATGATTCTAAATAAAGGTTGACGATTGTTTTAAAGACACAGAAGGTGTTTCGCAAACAAACACACGAGATTACATATATATATATATATATATATATATATATATATATATATATAATATATATGTCTGTGTGTGTGTGTGTGTGTGTGTGTGGTAAGGGGAGGCTACATGGTATACATGTAGAGTACGTGAAGTATCTACAATTAAAATGTTTGGAATCGGATCAAGAATTCTCATCGTAATTGTCTGCGTTACTTTTCTTTTCGGAACAATTAGTCGAATTGCGAGCAATTATAATCTATTGATGTTTTGCAGGTAATACTTTCCTAAAAAGCAATCATCTCCGTCACAAATACTTGAGATTTCTACGACCAAACGGAGATCATATTCTCAGTTACACATTTTAGTTTTACACTTTCCAGTTCTATAGTTCCATCTTTTGGCGTTTTAAAATTTCTTTCTCTTTGCAGATGTTCGTCACTTGGACCTTGGAGAATGTCAAGGAAAGGGTGGTCCGCATTCCCCAAGCTCCAGCATCTCTGGATCAATGTCGTATGGAGGCAGTTTAGGCCTAGTGAATTTCAAGCTACCGAGTAGACTTTGTTCATACATTAGAGCAGTCAGTAATTTGTTTGTTTTGGTATTAAGGCATATCTATCTTAGTAGGTTATTTAAAGCCCAATCCATTTTCTATAAAAGTAAACGGTTCTATATCAAACAATTCAGTTTAACATAAGTACACAGTTTAATTGCAAAACCCTTTCTATTTCAAGCCGTCTGTTTAATCAAACAGTCCTCTTTTAATCAGTAGGTATACTTTTTTGTTTACACACAGTTAAATATCAAAACTGTTCTATTCCAAACAATTTGTTTAAACGTGGTACAGTTTCAATGTCAAAACAGTTCTATTTTAAACAATTCAGTTTAGCATATGTAAAAAGTTTTGTTCTGTTTGACTCATAGATAGGACCCTATCAGGTGCTACCACTCCGGGCCATAATAGACTTAGGAGTGATGGCAATAAAGGGATACTCTACTCCAGCATTACTGGAACCTCACCATCAGATTGTTTAGTCTCATATCCAGGAATGCTTTAGGGGGACCTTAAAGGAAACAGTCGGTGTATTCTACAGCCCCAGCCAACATGGCAAGCGTTTTGTAACACTGGAGGTGTCCTTGTGGTGTAATGGTTAATCGTAGGAAGCGAGTTCGAACCACTGTCACGCTATTACGTTCACTTTCGAGCAAATACCCTTAGGAAAAGTATGAAACCCCTAATTCTCCCAGCTAAGGATTTAATAGCATCACTGCTGCTCTTCTAGAAGGATAGCTTTGGCATTAAATAACTAACGAAGTTTGATATGCCATTAAAACAAAGAAACCAAACCTGTAATACTGTACGGGTTTAGCATCGGAGCTCATAAGAAAGTTATAGACATTATTTCATAACGAAATAATAATGACAGATATGTAATAAATTTACTGCGAATATATTGATGATGTATCTACCTTTTGCCAAATTATCAACAATATTAGTTCTTACTGGATGTTATACAATGATTGTCCTTAATATCTTTTCAATGTAGATTGTAAAAATCCGTGTTATTTCGTCTTTTCTCCTTATTTGATATCATCATCATCATCATCTTTAGCGGCAGCGGCAGTGGCAATAACAAAGGCAACAGCAAGATATTTCGAGAACACTAGTGAAAGGTTTTTGTCAATTC
This sequence comes from Sepioteuthis lessoniana, assembly GCA_963585895.1. NCBI lineage: Eukaryota > Metazoa > Mollusca > Cephalopoda > Myopsida > Loliginidae > Sepioteuthis > Sepioteuthis lessoniana. The sequence goes on along the minus strand of OY757911.1, from coordinate 72,036,182 downwards.
TTTCCTAGATTGCCTTGATTCTGCTATGCCTTAGCTCCTAACTGCATTATATCAGTGTCCTGCGCATAACATTAAACTGCATCCGGTGCAATATAACTATAGACGAGCAATATTTGCTATGATAATGTAGCTTTATATTTTATAACTAGAAAAAAAGTAATACCCTTTTCCTCTTATACACTGTGACTATTGAATACAGACTTAGTTATTTGTCTTTTAAGAAACCAACATAATACCACTTCAGTTTTTTAAATACATCTTTTGTAATACAATGATATAAAAACCGAAGTAGGGAGGAGAATATGATGTTTGTTGTTTTTCTTTCCTCCTATCTTCTTTCAGCTTTTACAACCCACCAACCAAAAATGCATTATTTATATGAAAATATCATTTACTCCTTTCCTCATAAGTGGAAGTGATATTCACGCGTTGACAATATGGTTTAAAATATCCATAGACTTCAAAGGGATTGGTTAAATTTTAAAATTCAATATTAAGATTATTGTTAAAATTAAATCAATGGTGTAAATGTTTCCAATTTAGATAATAATAATAATAATATTAATAATAATAATAATAATAATAATAATAATAATAATAATAATAATAAGAAGAAGAAGAAGAAGAAGAAGAAGAAGAAGAAGAAGAAGATCTCACTGGAGCGAGACAGCTTCTCGAAATCAAACTACATTGCAGGAACCTTATAAAAGGGATACATACCTGGGCTGCCCTCGTCGTAAGAAACTCGGGACCATTTTTGAAGTGGACCGGAGAACTTAAACAATGGACCGGAGAATAAGAAAATTTATGACGATACATAAGGCCTTACATCCCAGAAATGACGTTGACAGACAATATGTGTCAAAAAAAGAAGGGGGAGAGGACTTACAAGTACTGAAGATAGCGTAGATGTATCGATACGACTTGAAGGCTACATAGAAAAGTGCGGTGGAAGTCTGATAACAACCAACAAAAACAATACTGACAACACAAGGATAAACAAAAAAATAACTTTAAATAAAAAATGGGAAGAAAAACAACTGTATGGACATTTTAAGCAATAGAAAAGCGACATCTTGCAAGAGAAAACTTGGACGTGGCTAAAAAAGGGAAACCTTAAGAGAAAAACTGAATCCCTTCTGACTGCAGCACAAAATATCGCCATAAGAACCAATCATATCAAATTAGGAATAGATAAGACGCAACAAAATTGCAAATGTTAGTTATGTAATGATAAAGATATAACGAACGAATTGATCTGGTTTGGTTTGGTTTGGTTTCTTTGTTTAATGGCATATCAACTCTTTTTAGGATATTTAATGCCAAAGCCATTCTCCTAGAAGAACAGTAGTGGTACTATTTAACCCACAGCTGGGAGGAAAAGGGGGTTCATACCTTTCCCAAGAGTATTTGCCTGAAAGTGATTTTGAAATACAACAGATCACGTAATCTCTGACAGACGAACAGACCTAATAATAATTGAGAAAAAAAAGAGAACTTGGTGAACTGTGGTCTTTGCTGTCCCAGCTGATCACATAAAGAAAGCGAAAAAGAAGGATAAGTACCTGGACTTTGCTTGGGAATTTTAAAAAGTGGAACATAAAAGTGATGGTGATACCAATTGTAATTGGTGCTCTTGGTACACTCACCAAAGGATTGATACAGAGACCTGAGGTCTTGGAAATAAGAGGACGATTATATAATCATCAAAATTGGTCAAAATACTAAGTGTCCGGGAGATTTGAGGAGATTTGCTGTCACTCAAACTCCAGTGAAAAACCATCGGCTAACACTGGTACGAAAAACATTCAGAGGAAAAAGATAATTCCGAATGTTTGATGTTGTGTTATCAAAATACAGTAAAATTGTTATAAACAGTATCCAAAATTATATATCTTAAAATAGTTTTTAACTATCACGTCATAAAAATTTTTTTTTTTCTTTTTTCTTTTGCATTTTAGTGATTTTTAAGCTGATTGATAATGTTTTGATACAAATGATAGATAAATATATATCTTTAATCCAACGTATATCCCTATCCGATAAGCAGAATTAATCAATAATGTGGTATATTGACCTCCGACTCGGCCAAGCTGTCAAAAGAAATGCACCTGTGTAAATAACAGGTTCATCCGGCCGAAGATATGAGGAGATCAGGGGAGACCATGACTGTCAAGGGGTTGAATTGAGTGCGAAATTGTGACGCTCGCTAGAAGTAGGTGGATGTCAAATTATTATATAACCCCGGCGACAGGAAGTTCAGATCAGTTGGAGAGAAGATGCTGGAATGGGAACATGTCCCAGCAAAGGCTGGGCCCCCAGGCCCCCGGTTGAGCAGCCCAGGAGAATGGGAAAGAAACCTTGTTATGGCCATAAGAGTGGGGGTCAATATGTTGCAGTTCTGTTCAGTCTCCAACTCACCTCTCACACAATAATATTCTTCGTAACCCTTTCGAACCCTTTCTATAAAGTGAGAGGTATATTTTTCTAAAGAAATGCATTCGCTCGTCGTTATTGCGTCGCTACGTTTCTGCACGCATATGTGTATGTATAGTTTTTCATGGCTATACAACAACAACTTAGAGGGGGAATCCCCGTGATGTGATGGCTAATGTTTGAATCTGCAACATTTTTATAAACGAGTTCGAACTCAAGTCGTGCTGTTACGTTTACTTTCAGACTTATACCATCGGAAAAAGTATGAACGCCTTTATCGACCCCAGCTATAAGTCGAATAATTATATTGTTGTTTTTCTAAAAGGATAACTTAGACATTAAGTAACCCTTGAAGGTTAATTTGACATAAAACAAAGAAAAAAAAAAGACATCTGTAATCTCATCTAACATATTACTCGATTACAATGAAAATTTGAATAAACAACAACTTTTAATTTTTGTAGTTAAGATCAGAATATATATACCAATCTCATCCCCAAGGAAGTATATAACACAAAGTCCATTTTTTGAAGGGAATACAGTTTATTTGACTTCATTGTTTTCATTCTCCTAGACCAGTAACCATACAAAGATTAAAATCCCTAAATGCATTATTATTCGCCTTAAGCAAAAGGAGAAGAGAAGGATTCATGCCTTTTCTAAGAGCATTAGCGCGACTGGAAATTCAAACGGTCTCGTTCTATATTTGAGTTCGACTCAACTGGTCTATTTTCTGTAACGATTTCAAAAATCAGTAATACAATTTATCTCCTCATATAATGCGATATCGGCTTCAGCTGTATTTTTTTTTTTTTTTGAGTGAAGTAACGTTACATCACTGAATGGTATAATCGTCTGCAAGTAAGGCTCCCTGACTATTAATCGTGAGTTTGAGTCGCTAGGTGTTCTCTGCTTCTGGCTTTTTCCAAGATTTTGTAAAATTAGGGCATCATTTCTCAAAATTTTTTAAAGATACGTCATATTATACATATAATCCGAGGTGGAAGAAAGATATGCTATTCCTCTTTCTTTTAGCTTCAAGGATATATATTAATACCACTTTCCTTTTATCTCCTGACTGACTGACAGACGAAATGCTTGCATCGATGTTTTGGTTGTACGCTTCATACATTTCAATTTTTTTAAATTTTCGTTTAAATTAAAAGGTAAGATTTAAAGATAAAATTGAAAGTAAAATTTTATTTGAACTTAACTAGTCAGCTAACAAATAATTATCGGTTGGTAACATCACAAAATTCGAATTAGTATTTCGGATATAATGCTTGTTTATACAAAACTTCTCGTGTTATAAACGCAGTATCTTGATCTGTTGCTTATCAAATAGAAAATAGTTTTCCATTTGGATGGGTTGATCAGTAACATTCCTGTTATCATCAGCTAATATTGGTCCCTCACAAGGCTAGAAAAATATGTAACTCATTGAAAGCTAAGTTAGTTGATAATGGTCTGCAAGACTAACTCCGAAAACATTACACAACGTGAAGTGCTCTAATGACATTCCTGTTGGTTGTATTTTTATAATGAAATTGATGTACTAAGGTAAGTAAAGTTTGCAACCGTATTTGAGGGTGACCAAAAGGCTCCCTTTTGAATAGCTACTACACTGAGCTTTAGGGGAGGGTGCTATTCCTTTTCCTGGATTGTTCCACTTTACCCTTGATACGTAACTTATATTGTTGAATGTTAAGCAAGGAGGTATCAAGTAACATTTTTAAGGTCTTTGGTATGACGCGTTATTGATGTACTAGTGCGTCGAAATTCATGCAATATGGCATTGTTTTTTGTAAGATTATTGCAAAATACATTTTCTGTTAGAGATGGGGGCGTGACTACTAGAATATCCCTATAAGTTGACTTTTATTGGCATAGGTATAGGCTAGAAAAAGATTGTGAGAGAAAACTTTTCGTTACAATCCTTTCTTCAACTAGAAAAAAATGCAATGCAGATTCTTGACATCCTAGAGAGATTCAAACAGGTGAAATTAGGAATAGTAAAGATATGAGCCTTAAAATATCTAGTTCTAGGGGACTGTCTCCTAGCAGTGTCTCTACCTCCGTGATACTATAGTATCATATTTTCGGATAGTTCGTTTATCAATCCTATCAGTGCCCATGCTGTGTTTGAAAGGTCCACAGACAAGGAAGAACACAATCCATCAAGAATTTCTTTTGACAGTCGGGGTGATTCGTTGGAACAAAGTTGCCAGGGTATCGGTAACTCAAACGCAAGAACTCTCCGTCAACTATTAACAATCATTTATTTTTCGATGTTCGGACTGCATACCGTAGCACGGGAGAGAGAGAGAGAGAGAGAATCTGTAAGGGTCTATGAACAGACACAAAAGACATGCCCCCCAGCCCGACAGAACTCTCTGAATGCAAACTACTAACTGACAACTGACCGACTGGCTAACTGTATCATTTTTTGTTGATTTTCCTTCATTTTGGTCGGGGGGCAGGTGTCTCTGCTTCTATCGACGCTATAGTCGGCTTTTGTTTTTCGTGTTTTTTGTTGTTGTTTTTTTTTTTGTTGTTAGTTTGTTTTGTTTTGTTTTTGGAGTTAAGTTCTTTTTATATATTTTTCTTTTCTTTGTTTTTCTCCGTTATTTCTTTCCTTTTTCATTGTTTTTTCTCTTTCGTTATCTTTGATTGTCCAGTGTTTAACCTTCAGGTTCGAAATCAACCATGTCTTCCTGGCATATGTCTACTGTGGGCTTTAAAGGTACTGGATTATCTTTTTATATATATTTCTATGGAACCTTTTATTCAGGGTCGTTTCCTGGCACAGAATGCGTTGCAGATATTCCGTGAAGATCTCTGTGTTGAAATCTTGATGTGGATGTGCCGTGGGGATCTTGCAGGGTCGCATTCTTGGTCTTAAGGCACTAAATGTGATACTATAGTTCTACACGCTGAACTTAACAGGATAAAGTCAGAGTCAGTACCTGATGTCTAAAGCAACCTCGAAAAAGGAAATTCTGATGGAATTGGACATACTAAACACCACCTTGTATCAGAATTCACCTTCATGCAGGGAGGAATAAACACCCACCACCTTATAAAAACTCATCTATATGCAACGAAGCTTGAATATACTGTTCCTTTAATATATTTCCCCACCAACAGTAAGTATCACATTGTGGAATAATAGCGAGTGAGTTATGACTATAGTATGTTCTTTTGTCACTGAATGCTATACTTTTGTGGTCTTGTGTAATACTATGTACGAGAAATACCTACGCACCTAACTATGGATAATTAATCTGTGTCAGCATTTTATACCACATACAAAACAACTCTGAGACAAAACGAATGGATTGTATGAAGGAAAAGATACTGGCTCGTCTTTTTGTAAGTGTGTTTGTGAGATAATAACCTCACTTTTCATTTGTGATTTGTGGGAATTTCTACTTTACTGCCGAGTCAATGCATATCAGATTCTGTCTATAGAAATAAGCATCTCTCTCTCTCTCTCTATCTCTATCTCTATCTCCATACACAAACGAAACGTATTCTTTTTTCTCTTTCTCACCATACCTCGAAGTTTCAAGAGGGATGTTAGCTACAATTAAAACCCCGAGGTCCCATTAAGTCAAATCTGAAGTTTAGTAGAGTCTATAGGATTGGGTAATGCATTATTTCGCCAAAGTATTTTTCAGAAAACGTGAAGAATCTCTTTCCTTGGCCATTAAAGATTTAATGGTCACATTGAACCCAATTTCATTCAATGACTTCCCGTTGCCTATTTAACAGTCCCACATGAAAGTATCTGTTCATGCGCGTATAGTAATCTCTAATCTCATTATTGAAAAATACATATCAGCTGCTAACCAGTTTTGGAGATATTCAAAACAGCGGAAACTCTTTTAAAAATAAACTTAAGGCTTCCCATAAAATGCTACTAAACCTTGGGCTACCAATCATAATACTTTGTAACCTCAATCCTCCAAAGATTTCCCATGTCACAAAACTTCCCATCAAAATGCGTAATATCCCATTTACATAATCACGTCAGAAAAATGTATGATTTCCCATACACATAATCATGCCAGAAAATTTTTTATATCTCATATACATAATCATATCAGAAAAAAATGTTTGGAGATGATAGTTTCATCTTCCGGAAAACCTCTGAGAGCAATGAACTTGTAATGTGAATTTAAAAGGATCTAGTTTCCTGTCAGACTTAGCTTTGCCATGTTCATCAACAAAAGGCAGTCACTAAAACTTGATAGAAACAGGTGTATCATGTCTTTTTACACAGTCAGTCTTTCAAAAATTATAAACTTAGATGTTTTCTTCTTCAATGCAACAAAAAGCAAAATGAAAAATCCAGCTTATCCCAAAGCTTGGAACTAAAAAGTAATATAGATAATGTTATAATACAGCAATAAATTAAAAAGTTTGTATATTTCTGAATCAAGATATTTTGATATTTTTATACAATATACGGGCAACGCCGGGTAACTCAGCTAATATATATATATATATATATATATATATATATATATATATATATATATATATTTGAGGGATGTACGTATACTTACGTATGTGCCTAAATAAAAAGTGTTTTGTGTTGTTTTACGTACTTGTCTTTAATTATCTTCATAGTTAAATGATGTCTTTGATTTTTATTTTTCATTTGTAATAATTAATTTCCAAACAAAGACATTAATTTCTCAACGAAATAATTACTCGGAGTCATTATCGGTGGGTTTTTTTCTAATTAAGAAGAGTAAATATGAATTCATTCGTTGTTATCTTTGATTCTATCACATCCAAATGTACTGAACTTGATAACACAAACATGCACAGAAATAATACATAATGTACGTCTTGTATTGCTCTGTTATTTTATATATTTAACTGTCTCTCTATCTTCACATGTTAAGATATCTCGTTACATATGTTACAGATCATATATTCCTTTCTCTCTCTCTCTCTCTCTCTCTCTCTCTCTCTCTCTCCCCCATATATATATATATATATATATATATTTAAGCTATAACAACACCATGGATTCCACTGACTCTCTTTTTCAGTCCTTCCCTATCAGCGTGCATTCTATGTAAGTTTTCTTTATGGCATCAAGTGTTAGCATTGACATAATAAATACAACTTTTTTCCCCTACATTGGTGTGTTAAAATATAGGAGTCTATTAGAGAATATCGCTAATAAGTTCGTACTTACTTCTTTAGAAGTGACCAACATTTTCACCTAGTCTTAGTTAAAAGGTTTGTCAGATGAGAGGTAAGCGGCCCAAAAGCTCCTGTTTTGACGAATGTTGCTTTCAAGATTTGTTTGATAAATTACGCTGCATCTATCTATTCCAATCTAGCTTTTTCTCCAAGCATCCCGTTAAATTTCAAGTAAGGAAACCATACAATAATACTGACTCGAAAACATCTTGGAAGAATACTTATATATATATATATATATATATATATATATATATATATATATTATTCAGTCCAGTTAAACTGGAGTCGGGAATAATCCCGTTGGAACAATTAAATTATTCTACTACGAACATTAAAATCTTCCTGGTAAAGAGCTCAATATAATTGACATCACAGAGTAACAATTCCTTTAAGAAATCCTAATGTAACCGGATTTTGTTTCTCTTAAAGGTATATATATATTTATATATATATATATATATATATATATATATATATATATATATATATATATATAATGATCATCAAGTCATGCTGCTAGGACGGGATTCCATGACTCTCTTTCCATTCGTTACCATCTTCCATCGCTCCCGGCAGTTCCTCCAGACTACTTCCTGTGTCATCACAAAGCTGTTATAGGTAAGTTTTTGGTTGATCAATACTGGCACGTCGAATTGAAGGGGTCTATAGAAGGACATCACTTATTATTTAGTTTTTGCTTCTCCAGCAGTGTCCTGCATGTCTCATTCTTCTTATGTGGATTGTTTTGGAGATGGGAAGAAAGTGGCTTTACAGCTGTCGTTGCAAAAATGTTGCTTTCAGGATTTGTTCAGTATAGCTGGCAGAATTCTTATGGAGTTCCCGTCTAGCTTTTTCTCAATATATTTTTCAGTGCCCCCTGTCGTTCATCAGCCCAGAAGTATTGACACAACCACTACCACGAAGAAATTCCGTTTTGATTTATCTGATTGATCAGACTTCAATATGATTGATAACCTACCGAGAGCAATCCACACCTTCGCTAAGTACATAGTGATATAACTTTCAGTAGACGCTGTTACTGAGGTACGTGAACTATTTAAATTGAACATGTCTCCTTTTTGATAAAAAAAAACATGTATTCCATTTTTCTGTGTTCACGTGGAGGCCAATTACTCCTACTACTTACTCTTAGCTATGCAACAGGTATTCAGCTTAGACATACGTATTTACAAGAAGCCTTATGTCATCTGCATAGTCTGTGTCAGAAATAGTTTCTGCTGGATATCGTCTGCTACTTGTATTTTTTTTTTTTTTTTTTTTTAGTGAAAACCCATTTTGCTTTATTAGATCTATCAACATTCTAAATACATAGTCTAGGCATATTATAAACAATGTCGAAATCTGTCTCCATCTTGTGTGTAAACCTTGAATTTCGTGTTACTATAGAGCATTATTATGGCTGTAAGTGTTTCTTTGAGAGACCATAAGCTAGAAGTTTTTGTTCTATCTTCCGTATATCTATGGAATCAAATGCCTTGGAATAATCTTCAAAGAAAAGTATCGTCGTAAGATTTTTGTGCGAACTTATATGATGCAACGGATTGTTAGAATCTGTGATGTTGTGGATTGATTTCTCCGAAAATCGTTTGGATTTTTTTTAAAAGAATTTTCTCAAATTCTGGTTTGATGAGATTGAGAACAGACTAACATGATCTAATACTAAATTTCAGAAACGGGAGATAAAACGATGGAACTATGCCTACCCAAATAATGCAAAAGCACAGATAGATTAATTACTCATAAACAAGAAATGGATGAATAGCGCTTTGATGTGTGAGGCATATTCCTCTTTTGAAGGAGCCTCTTCCGATTACTGAATTATCACAGCAAAGAAACGCCTGAGCCTACGTACGAACAGCCAACACCACACAATGTGAGCTGTCTTCACTTAACAACTGACATATTAGCAATAAATATAGAGTAACTGCAAGAAACAAATTCGATACTCTTCAGAAGATATCCAAAACAGTTGTGACGGATACAAGAACTTCGTAGAAGCAGCAGAAGAATGTATACCAATGAAACCAAGAGCCAAATGGGCAGTTCCATGGGAGACACTAGCAGTTAGAAGAAACATGATAACTTGAAAACAGCATTCTTATGTAATTGAAGAAATCCAAGTAATGCCAACGCACATAAAATTTATAAGGCACTAAGAGAACGAACACATACCCCCAAAAAAACTCAAAAATAATATATTCAAGGTCAAATCAATAAAGGTCAAATCAATAAAGCAAGAAACTTGGTAGGAAGATAGACAATCACGAATAACATGGCAGACAGTAATTGAAGCGAGTAAAAAATGAGCACATCGAGAATAAAACTAAAAGCTACCAGCCAAGAAGAATGAATATAGATGTGGACAGAACATTTCAAGTATCTGCTTGGAAACTCCCCGAAAATCACAGATAAACCAATCACAAAAAGTATTAATAATCAACAAGACATGAAACTTGGACAACTTACTCAAAAGGAACTCGATGAAGTACTGTCAAAAATCAATAGCAGAAAATCTTTCGGCCTCGACAAAATAGGCCAGAAGTATTTAAGACCAGGAAATTTGATGACTTACTAATTCGATTTTGCAACGCCGTATATAAGCAGAACACAAAAAATCACCCAGAACTACTGAGGCATAACTTTTCGTTCTGTAGCGGCTAAGGTTTATATATATATATATATATATATATATATATATATATATTCTATGGAGGGTACAAAATTTGATTATACTGAAAAAAAAAAAACAAATGTATTCATGGTTAAAAAATAAAAATGAACAACTAACCGGTTTCGGTCCTATCTGATCACAGGTTGAACTAGGACAACGATTAAGACACAAAGAGGGGAAACGGACACAATAATGTTAGGAAAAAAATGGCAAGGAGGTAAATGTTAAATGGTAATAAAATCAAGGCCCAATAAACATTCCCTCTGTTAACAGAGGGATGGTTTATGGTCAAAATATGAATGGTCTCCAGCACTTCGAGATGAAAATCCGAGTGGGACCTGCTTAGAATTGTGAACAGGTCCGCACTGTAGGACGAGGCACTATCACGGTTATTTATCAGATGTTCAGCAATAGAAGATCCGTATGTATCGTTAATGGGGTCAGCAAAGTAGTTTTCTTGCCGTATTTTCGTAGGCAAATGTTTGATTCTCGCGTCCAATCGTTCATTTGTTCTCCCGATGTATAGCAAAACTCAAACACATTTAAAAGAATATATTAAAGCACTGCTATGTTGGGGAGGGAGAACAGATGGAAAAACAGTACGTGTGCGAAACACAACACGCAAATTATAAGAAAAGTAACACATTCAAGCAGAGATATGATTAGCAAAATGATCACTGATATCACCAAACTAACGTAGGCTGAAATAAACAGGACATTTCTGGCCAGAAGCAACTTTTGTCTTATGAAAGTGAGCAATTTTATCCGTGATAACAGATCGAACAATGTCTTGTTACAAAGTGTTTCAGTGATAAAACTAACTTCACAGTCAAGTTTAGACTCATAACATATCATCAATGCTCTGTGTATTAAAGTCTTGATCAAATTAAGTAAATGCTTCTTTGGGCAAAACGAGTCTCAATGGATGTATAAACCTGTAAAAGTAGGTTTACGATATTCACTCGTTAGGAAACAAGAAGCCTCTTTGTACACTAAAACATCATGAAATGATAGTGTGGAATTACTCTCCTTCTCGAGAGTAAATCGAAGAGAAGGATGCATTTTATTAAGATGGGAAAAAAAATTTGCCGTACACTTATGGTACCTGATGTGTACTTCTGCTATGTTGATGACACATTCTATAGATTTGGTTGTGAGACAAGCTTGCAAATTTTTTCCCGCTCGGTTCTACTCGAATTTCCATCTCAAAGTGCTAGAGACCATTCATATTTTGACCCATAAACCGTCTTTCTATAAACAGAGGGGATGTTTTGTTGGGTCTTAATTTGATTACCATTAAACATTCCCCTCCCTGCCGTTTTTTCCTAACATTAGAGTCCGTTTCCCTTCTTTGTGTCTTAATCGTTGTCCTAGTTAAAACTGTGATCAGATAGTACCGAAACCAGTTGGCTGTTCATTTTTATTTTTTAACCATGAATAATTTTTGTCTTTTTGTCAATATATATATATGTATATACATACATATATATATATATATATATATATATATATATATATATATAAATCTGTTACACTCGGAACGGCTTGTTATTTGTGCATGTCTATCACTGTTCAAATCTATCTGTCTATCTATGAATTTTAGATAGTTATATCAATCAATTTTTCTGTATAATATCTGAGATATCTGTCTAAATCAAGTTGAAATCAGGAATCCAAATTCGCTAATTCTACATCAAACCGTTCAGTCTTTTATAGAGGATTGATGAAAAAACCCTTATCAATTTTTTAGTATAGACTAAAAACTTATTTTAGGAAATTGATTATGTTTTCCGTTCCATAAAAATTGAAGTTAAATGACAATATCCGAAATTCTCCAGCCCATTCATAAAATTACAGAAACAAGAATCTCGAAACTAATGACCATTTCCCTTCAATGTAGATAACTTATTTCGAATAAAATAAAATAAATTTCAAATCAATTCAAAAGCACAAATACACAACAATAGTTGGTGAAACAAATTCATTCTCAATGCCTTCTTCAATACTTTTTCATCTTTTCAACATTCTTCATGCATTTTTGAATAGAAAAATATCAAATAGGAAAATATTTAGAGATTTTATTACAAAGGAAATTTCGAGGAACACTGAAACAATTCCGAAAAAAAATTGGAACTTTTCTTTATATCTTGAACTTTACTCTTAGTGCTTTTATTTTTTTACAAAAAATGTAGTTGTCCGATTTAATATAGCCTGCTAAAATATCATTTCTGCTGAATAATTTATTTCATCTTATTTTATTAATAGTTGATTGATGGATTCACAATTTCATTATTCTTTATATTCATGTAATTGATAAGCGAATTAGTCTTATGTTAACGTGTTGTTAATTTAATCAAATTTCATATGAATAATGCCCCGGGAACAAAAGAGAAAACTGATAATTTCTATTGAAATCATCTTATCTTAATATTTATGTTACTCTAATATAGACAAAAGAAATTGCCACATTTTGATTACAGTTAACATGTCTGTAAAATCCCCTAAGTTAAATGACATGCGAATTTCCAGTCAATTTTCAAATATATATATATATATATATATATATATATATATGTGTGTGTGTGTGTGTGTGTGTGTGTGTGTGTGTGTGTGTGTGTGTGTGTGTGTGTGTGTGAGCCTTTTTGCAAGGGCATGATACTACGCATGATTACTTTGAAATGGAGTATAGCAGGTTTGAATTTAAAGTTTTCCTTCTCTATGAGCATTTAAAGGTCCAGTCTGCCATACTATTTACAAACTTTTGGAAGGAAAAGAACTGGATTCATACCTTTTACAAGGATATAGCTCTTTGTAAAATTTGAAAGGATTTAAACTCGAGTCGTCGTCTCCAATTCTCTCGACATTAACCATTACACGACAAATGCCCCCATCAAATTAATGTATAAATTTAATTTACAAGCAAAAAATTTAGAAATATATATTAGTCCCTAAAAATGTATTGTGGTCCCAAAAAGTTCACTCCAAATATGCCAATTGTACAATTTTATTCTTGGTTAAATAGGTGCTGTAATACTATTTTTACGATATTGTTGAGTTTGGAAATGTATAATACCTAAAAAATATACATTTTGATTTATCATATTCCACTAAATGTTATAAAATCCTCATATATTTGGTAGAAAAGATAATTAAGCTTTTTTCGAGCTGACAAAGAAAAAAAGCAGAAGG
>OY757911.1:71987639-72017639 GCA_963585895.1 Sepioteuthis lessoniana | reverse complement strand
ATAAAACAATATCGCAATTTATGTCCGCAGTCTTACCTGAGAATTTCGTTTCGAGTTCTGCACATAAGTGTTCATAAATGTAAATACCTTCTTATTTTTATGGAGTTTGAGAATTGACCCAGTGGAGCATAAACGGGTCACGTGTGTTTTTTTAAACTAATCGTTAGTTCATAGAAATATTTTTCCAAAGGGATGAACTTGAAAATCATTATTATAAATATTGTTTTTTTTTTTTTTGTGGGAGGGAGGGGGTTTGTTTGGGTTTTTTACTACTATTATCTTTCATCTTCCTAATTTTACTTGCCTTTTTTCTTATGGCAGATTACTTTAGTTATTTCCTCTATGGCAGTAAAAACAATGCAAATCGGAAAAAGTCACTTAAATTTTAAAAAAAGATGAAATCCCAGTGAGATTCGAACATATATCTACTGCCTCGAAGAAACTTGGCTTTATATCAGCTCAGCCAGAAGATCATGGGCGGTAGCAAAAAGTCATGATAACACCTGTAAAACCACAAAATATCCCCCTTTCTTTGCTATACTTATTTTTATTCTTATTTTATTTACTCGCGTAATATCAAGAGTATTTGTTGTTTGTTTAAAAGAAAACATCTAGAATTAGAAAGCGAAGTCAAATTTGTCAGTAATATTGATGGACAAAGCTTCATCGAAAATCATTTTTAAATGGGTTTAGAAGTAGTTCAGAAATCTCAGCTATGCTCAGTTTTGTTGAAAATTGTTTTCCAAACATATTATTGCGTGGCACAATTTAGAATTGAAATTAGGGGATTTAGAATTTTGTGAGAGAGTATATACACGAAGACTGTGCTGCCAAATCTTATTGAAAAATTTGTAAAGATTTATAAAATATATAATCATTTATAACGTACATATTCCTTCATAGAATAAGTGGTCGGTGCCATGATTCTCGGCAGGGAAAATGGAAATGGAGAATCGTAATCAAATTCCTTTTGAAGCAGAATACGTTCATTTCGCACTAATACAACTTAAAAAGCCACGAATCGTGCCCAGTCGGTTGGAGCTGTAGAATATATTGACGGCTTCTTTGCAGAGGGTAAGACCCCACCCCCACTGAGTGTCCTGGATATGGCACTAAACATTCTGATGGTGAGGTTTTGGGGAACGCGAAATAACCCTTCATTACCATCGCTTCCAGGTCCACTCTGGCCAGGAGTGGTAGCACCTGATATGTTCCTATCTATGGGTCTAAACTAAATTTTTTGAAATATAACCGTTTTTGACATTGAAACTCTACTTATGATAAAAGGAATTGTTTCAAATAGAACAGTTTTGACATTTAACTGTGTGTAAACAAAAACTATATTTATACTAAACTGAATAGTTCGAAATAAAACTGTTTGACTAAACTGAATAGCTTGAATTATAAATATTTTTGACAAGTAAACTGTACTTATGCTAAACTGAATTGTTTGAAATCGAGCTGTTTATTTGTATAAAAATGGTTTTGGCATTAAATAACCCACAAAAATTGATATGCCATGAACCTGAACAAACAAATAAACAAAAAAGTCAAGAATCCTTATCTTCTTCCAACATTTATGGGTAAAACTAAACCTTAGGGCAAACTAAGCCTTGGTGGGCAAACAGTCTAGGAAAATAATTGTGAATAAAAACCCTGGAGCTGAAGTGTACCAATGTAGTTCGACTTGGTATTCAACATCATTCTGGCAAATCCCACGACAACATTGGTTGCAATTTGAATCGGCCCTACGGAAACGGATATCATTACGTATTACTAATTAACAAACTCTACATCATTGAAAAAATAACATTGCAACACCACTTTCATGAAAAATGAGATTACATAGATATATACACGAGGTTTACTTATTTTTGGATGGCAAGATATTCCTATTTTTAATTATTGAGTTTCAGAGCTGAAGCGTTTGTTAATAAAAGCTTGATATCTTTGGCTTGGAAGACTGACTTTTTCGTTTTCTTTGCTTTCTTTGTTTAATCATATATCAAACTCCCTGGGTTATTCAACGCCAAACCCATTCTTGTAGAAGAACATTAGTGGAACTATTGTTTTATAACATATACCATGAATGTTCGGTTCTTTCCAAGTGACCCCGTGTGCTATGACAAGCTGTCACGTTGTGACGAGTAAACAGGGCAGCACGATCAGGGCACTCGGGTAAAATAGGTGTGTAACCGGAAGGAGACCACGTGATGACAACCACGCGGTCAGATTTAGACAGAGTGCCGAAAATCGCTGTCGAGTGAGGGACACTCGGCCGATCAGAGGCGTCTCTGACGAGCTTGCAAGAGGGTGCAAGAGTTGGCACCCTTTGGTCCCCGGAAGAAGATATGGGAAGAAGAAGTCCTCTGTCTAAGTATGTCTCTCCATCTATCTCTCACCTAACAACCACTAACGTGGGCCCTTTTGAGAATAAAATGAGAGAGATATTTTTATTAGAAAGTGTTTCGTTCGTATCTGTACTGTTATTACTGAGATCACCAAATCGATATACAATACTATTTAACCCATAGATACGAGATTAGGGGGTTCATATCTTTCTACAAGTTATTGTTCCAAAAGTTTAAAAAAAATAGCGTGACTGGAGTTCGAACTCACTTACTACGATGTCACTGTCCAGCATGCCAGCTACAGCATAGCGCAGACCCTCCTCGATTAACTTTTTATAAGATATCTTCGTGATGTACTTCTCTCTGATTCTGAATATCAGTCGGTTAACCGGTCATCACCCATTTTTCTTTGAAAACTTATGTGACACTCTCAGCAGTGGCTAAGTGCATTTAATGATAGCACGGATGCATACCTGGGAACGTATCTATGCAGGTACAAACGTTTGAGATACCTATAAAAGAACCAATGTTTAAGAGAATGTTATATCGATCGATCTAAAGAACGATTTGCATTCACTTAAATTCATTGCCGTCGTAAAGGAAGAGAAGTGGCGCTCCACAATCGTCAATTCTTTATGATTACCTGATTAGTGTCTGGGCACAAAGCACCTCTTTTGCATTCCAGCCGACTTTCTTAGCGCCTATTCAATGTGTTTTCTAAACCGGCGATTACTCATGTGAAGAAAAAAGGTTACCGCTGAATCGACAACCCGTAGGCCACGATGAACCGTGCATCCTTTCATTATTGCGAAAACATGTTTTTTCTTTCCTTTTTTTTTTTTTTTTTTAGATCTTTTTGATGCTTGGCTCTGCCTCCGACGAATGTGTTTAAACTACGTGACTTTCAGCGAACAATCAAAAATTATTTTGAGTCGAAAAGCGCCATTGATATGTTATTCTGCGGAGTTTTCTACAAATTATTTCGTTTTTCAAAATTTGCATTCATGTTTTGATTCGCCAATGAATGCTTATGAAGATTCTTTTTTTCTTTTCTATTTCTACTTTCTTTCCTTTTTCTTTTCTTTTATTTTTTCTCTTGTTTGAACTTTTGTTAGATGTTTACACTCTCTTTCTACATTTTTCTCTTGTCACTGTTTCTCTTGAATTTTTATCGTTCCTTTACTTGTCGCTATTTTTCTTAGTTGCGTTTGTATTATACTTCTTTTCCTTCCTTTTTTTATTTTTATCACACATTTACTCTATTTCTATTTATCTATTCTTTTTTCATCTTCTTTTTACTCTTTCATTCTCTCTTTCTTAAATGTCTACCTTCAATATTTTCTATGATTCATTCATTCTTTTTTTATCGAGTTTTTTTCTTATTTTCTTATTTTCCTTCAATTCTATTTCCTTTCTATTTCCTATTTTTCAACGAGTTTTTTTTCTTATTTTCCTTCAATTCTATTTCCTTTTTCCCCCTTTATTTTTCTTTCTTTGTTTCTTTCTTTCTTTCTTTCTTGTTTTCTCTTCACCTCGTTCTTTTTCTTCTCCTCATGAATCTTGGTGTTTTATTTTCTTTTTCTTTATGTCATGCTTTTAATCGAATTTTCTTTTCTGCTTTTTTTCAGCATTTCTTTCATTTGTACTTTCTTTATTTCTTTCTTTCTTTCTTAAATTGTTTTTTTTTTTTCCATTTTTTCTTTCTTTTTTTTCCCATTCCTTCTCTCTTTTTTAGCCTTCCCTTTTATTTTTTTTCCTTTTATCTCTTCTTTTGTGCTTATTTTCGTTGGTACTTTTAATGTCTATTACTTAAAAGTTCCATTCTTTTCACTTGATCAATATTTCTTTATCCACATTCTCTTTCCTTCTTTTTTTTTTCTTTGTTCATTGATTTGATTCAGTCCTCTCTTCTTTTTTATCTTCCTGATTGACGCTTTTTGTTTTCATTTCCTTCTTTCTTAATATTTGTTTCTTTAAGTTCTTTTTTTCTTTCTACCATTTTAACCTCTTTCTCTTTAATCTTGATTTCTTTTTCTTTTTATCGTTTTATTTCTGTCTCTACATTTTGCTTTTTTCTCTTCTTTTATTTTTTTCTGTGTATCATCTTTCTTCTCAGTCTCATTTTTTTTCTTCAATTTCTTTAAGATTTTTTTTCTTTTATTTTACCTCTTTTGTTTCTACTTTCTTCCTTTTTTAATTAATTTAATTTTTTGTTAGTATTGGTTGTATCTTGTTACTATGATTTCCCTTATCTTTTTTATAGTATTTCTTTCTTTGCTTTTCCTTTCCTTTTCCTTTTCATTTTGAATTCTTTCTTTCTTTCTTTTCTTTCTTTCTTTCTTTCTTTCTTTTCTCTTCTTCTTCTTGCCAATCGTTAAAAAAATCAAAATCAGAAGATAAAAATATCTGCAGCAACTCACCAAACAGACATAAAAAAGTAAAGAAAAAAGATGAAAGCCGCCTAGTCGTTTGAATGTCACCATTTCGCCAAGCTAAAACTGATCATTTGTCCTTAACAGTCACGTGACTTTTCTTGTATTGAAAAGGTAACATAGAATAAATTTCAAGAAGGTTTATTTTAATTCTTTTTTTTTTTGTTAATAAAAGACGAATGGGTTGAAGAAGGTGAAGAATATTTTTTAAATTCACTTTTTGGTTTTCCACACCTTTTATTTATTTCATTTTCTTTTTATTTCTTTTTATATTTTGCCATTCTTTTGTTCTACACTCTTTTCATAACACCGTCTTTTTATTTCTTCTAAATTTCCACCTTTATGTTCAACGATACATTTATGATGAATACATCTCTCTTAACCACTAACCCCTCCCACATAACCTACACCGTCATATACTCTTCTCTTTCCTTGACTCCAACTCTCTGTCATTGCACCTTTGACTTGTTGAAAGATCAACTCTTTCACTCAAATATGACGCCGGCAGCCATCGATGTTATTTCGTAATTTACGAGTTTCTATTTTAAAGTGGTATCATTGTCCACAAATGTGATAAAATCATGAACATTATACAAACCAATTTTTATCTTGAGTCTCTTTTTATTGCGTTTCTTTCTCCTTACACTTTCTTTAGTTTATTTATTTATTTTTTTGTAAATGAGAAGTGTACACATGAGTTAGAGGGTGGATGTGAGAAAAACTGGTCGACAGAAGCTGAAATCATGCTTGACATTTTCGCGTCATTCAGCAGAAAGTAACTCTGTCAATATCGGCTGAATGAAAGTCACACCAAAAAGAATGGGAGGTGCCGTTAGAGAAACTTAGATGGAAAAAAGAGACAAGAATTCAGAAGGGATGCAACGCTTATGAAAAGGTAGTGACTGTCGAAAGGAAGTGACGAATATCTTTAAAAAAAATAAGGGAGGTGAAAAGGCCTTGTGGGCCATAAAAGGGTGAAAGAAAGAAAGAAAGAAAGAAAATATTTCAGTAAGAAATATATATAAGTAATGAAAAAAAGAAGTAAAGAAAGAAAGAAAGAAAGAAAGAAAGTGAGTAAAGAGTTTTAGTAAAAAAGAAAATTAATGACAAAAAATGGGGTAGAATAAATCGTATTGAAAATGAATACATGAAAGTTTGAGAAGAAGAAGAAGAAGAAGAAGAAGAAGAAGAAGAAGAAGAAGAAGAAGAAGAAGAAGAAGAAGAAGAAGAATCTATAAAAAAATGAAAAACACTCAAACCACAAATCTAGTAATGTCCTCGGTATAAAGGAGACATAAGTTTCCTTAAAATATCCATAAAGAGAAATGTCAAGAAGATGATTATTAAAGATTGCCAAGAAAAATGGTCTTATTTTAATTTTTTTTAAATTGTTAAATAAAGAAATGACTGCAACTAGAAGAATAAATACGATGCGAATGTTGCTATCTGAGCGTCAAAAACTAAAATAGCAATGCTTTTATTTCTATTAGCTCTTTTACTGATTTGATAAAGGTAATTATTGATTTGGGTAGGGTCTTCTACCCTCTCTAAGTATCTACCATTTTTTTTTCCCTAATTGATGGATAAAAGGATATTACAATTACCACAGCTGATGCACAAAAACGAAAAGGCATAAAAAAATAGAACAGTTGTCGTATGAGCAATTTGATACGGCATAATGTATCTATTGTGAGACAAGATATATAAAGTTAAGCTTCATTTTAGAAACTCGATAATTTTCAAAATTATCGTGCGACCTCTTTCCAGTTATGAGTAAAATAAAAATATAGAGCGTTTAAAAATGCAGTCAGTTATTTTCATATTTTGACACGTGACAAAAAGACTTGGAGAGCCTGTGAAATTTGAACACTCCAGCAATAATCCACTGTTCTATTCTTTGTTAATTGTGAAAACGAAGAACTTAATAATTCAATATTATGAAAAGTTGGCAAGAATGTTTAACGTTATGATTTGGTTCGATTTTATGGCATATCAACCATTGTTGTTTATTTAATGCCAAATCCTATATACACATTAAGTATATGATTTGGAAACGCATTTTGTAAATAAACACGATTAAAAGACAAACAGTTCTATTTCTAACAATTCAATTTAGCATAAGTCAAAGTTAAATGGATCCAAGAATTTCTACGCTAACTAACAATCCAATTAAACACCAGTCATTTGTTTACACAGAGTTAAAGGATCAAACAATTCTATTTCTAACAATTCAATTTACCATAAGTCATTTGTTTTCACAGTAAAATCTCATACAATTCTTTTTGGCCTTTTCAGATGCTACAACTCTGGGCCAGGTTGGACCTGAGACCAATGGCAATGAAGGGGTACTCCACATTCCCTAAAACTGTAGCACTACAGGAGCCTCATTATCAGATAGTCTAATGTCATATCAAGAACCCTCGTTAGTGTATGGGGGTCTTAACCCTCTGCAGAGAAACTTTCGGTGTATTGTACAGCCCTAGCCTACAGAGCTATTAAAGTTTTTATATTGTGGCCTCCGTAAGTCTAGCGAGACTATGAGTCTGGTGTTGAATCTCGATATAAACCTTGGCAATACTGTTTAGAATACTCACAGTTTCTCATGCAGCAATTCACCTCTCTTCATGAAATAGATCTTGTCTAGAAGAAAGGCAAGCAACAATAAAACAAGGCATTGTCGTCGCTGCGAGCGTTTCCAAAACAACGTTGAACATAATGTTCGGCTTTGTTCTGGAAACGCTCTCTCTCTCTCTCTCTCTCTCTATATATATATATATATATATATATATATATATATATATATATATATATATATATACACGATGTTTCAGTAATAAACTTTCATTAAATGAATGAAAAATCTTCATTTCTACAGAGTGTCTACAAAAGAAATATAACCAAATAATCATAAAATATTTACGCAGAAACATTGTTATTTATATTAAAGAGGAATTTTAAAAGATATATGTAATTATCCTCAATGAAATATGGTAACATCATAATGTAGACAGATATTTTTATTAGTTTGCAGCTTTATATTAAGGTGACAAGTTGTCAGCAATATGATGAATCACTTAGACATCGGCTTGTCATATTGAAATTCAAGACAATTTCGGCTATTGAAAAACATATATTATAGTTCCAAGAGTGTATTTTCTTGAGCAACAAAGCTTTGTGATGATTACCGGCTCGATCACATCATAAAACTCAAAGAAATACATATATAGCAATATTTTAATATTTCTGCAGTAATATTTATTGTTATATTCGATAACTCTTAAATTAAATGTTACCCACAGAACTGAGTATAAATTTGATTTACTTGAAGCATTCTATGTGTTTAAAAAGGCCTTATCATCATAAAAGGGGACAAGGAATATGTTAACCGCCTGAATAAAGTCAGGAAATGGCAACACTTGATTCGAGTAATCTTACTCTCAAAGATTCCATTTGTTCTTGATGTCCGGCTTTAATAAAAACAATCAAGATCTTCTAAGCCTAGAAAGAAAATCTTAAGCTGACAGAAATGGCACAGCAGTTCAATACAACCCAGACAACCATCATAATCCACTTTCACCAACTCGGTAACGTTTCGGAAATTGACAAGCGAGCTCCACATGATCTAAGCGGTTCTCAGCTAAATCAAACATTCAGCATATGTTCGTATTAATGAGAAAACACATTTCCGAAACAGTTCCGAAAAAGGTCATCCGCAGTAATTAGATGTTGGTCTTTTATGATCATATTCAGTCAAAGAGACAATGGTTATAACTATGGGAATGTCTGTTTCTGTTCCAAAACCAAAATTACACTATGAGAAAGTAATTTCCTGTGTTTAATGGGATATTAAGTTTTTCCTCCATCATCTTCAGTTAAACTATAATGAAATGTTCAATTCAGAGTGATATTGTCATTAATTGGAAGGTCTACAACAGTCTTTGTTGATTGCTAGAATGAGTGTGTTATTTTTGCATGACAACGGAAAGTGACATGTAGCAAAATTACACACTTGAATATTTTATGGTTCTAAATATGATTGTATATAACATCACTCTCCCTAATCACGTGAATTTGCTTAAGAAAGAAAGAAAGAAAGAAAGAAAGAAAGACAACCGTCTATAGATTTTATTACTTAAGTATTTGCAACATTTTCTGAACGGGAAATTGTCCACCAAAGATATTTTAATCTCGAATCAATATATATATATATATATATATATATATATATATATATATATATATATACGGGGAAAAGTGGAAATAAATCCAACACATTTAACGTTTGAGAATATTTCTACAAATAGAATAATCATAAAAAGATCTTTATCATATATATATATATATATATAAGTAAGTAAAGTTTACAACCGTAGTCGAGGGTGACCTGAAGGCTCCATTTTCGATTGCTACTACACCAAGGTGCCGGGGAGGGTTCTACGCCTTTCCCTGGATTGATCCCCTTTACCCTTGATCCGTGCCTTGTAATGCTGAGTGTTAAGCAAGGCGGCATCAAGTTGCATTTTTTTAGACTTTGGTATGACGCGACCTGGGATTGAACCCCAGTCTTCCGGGTCATTGGCGAACACTCTACCCAATACTCATAATGGAATGCAATTCACAGATGTTTTATGTCTCTCCGTCCCAATCTTCCATCGCTTACAGCAGGTCGTTTTGACTTCATCCAGTGTCCACATAGTGCTGTATTATGTAAGTCCTTGTTGGTTGACTAACACCAACGAGTCTATAAACTGAAGTCTATAAGAGAACGCCATTTATGAGTTTGCCCTTACTTCTCCTGCAGTGTTTTTCATGTCTTTTTCGTTTTAATTGGATGGTTCGTGAGATGAGAGATAGGTAGCCAAATGTTGCTATTTTAGTTGTACAGCTTCCAGGACTTATTCAAAAAGGCATGCGGCATTCTCGAGTAGTTTCCATCTAGATTTATCTCCGTGCATTTAATTAACTTATAAGTGATGCCTTCATAAAGTAGTACTAACATCGCATTTCATTGGGGAGATCAGATTTCTATATAATCAATAACTTGTTAATAGTCCACGCCCTTGCTAATATTACGTTGACATCACTTTCAGAAGGAGAAGAAATAGCCACCGAATGATTTGCAATATACATATATTTAAAACCTTCAACTTCGTCATTAAAATAATTCCTCTCCCTCGATTGGAGTTTTTCAAAAAAACAACGTTATATATCAATTTAAATGTCCTTTAGGAGATTGTATCTCTGAAAATAATAATATATATGTCTGTTTAACCTCAAGTACCCTATCGAGAAGACTTACAATGCACCTTTCTGATACAAGTTCCATAGCACAGTATCTAAAAAGCATTCATGCCCAACAACAAAATTATGGAAAACTCTTACCGAATACACTACAATATTAGAACATCAAAATAACAAGCAAAAACTACAGATTCCCGATGCACTACATATTAGGAACATACAATCCAAACTTAATAGAATTAATTTTGAAACCAGTGCTAATGTGCTTACATGTGTTTAGCAACTGTCGTTATTCATAGAAACAAATTTGAAAAGTAAACGCTACACAGTACAACAGTACAAACGCTCATTCTTACAAGGCAGTAATGTACATACAAAGTTATATCACTTTTGTAACACATCCTCCCCTGATAATGACCCAATGTTGGGCAGAAAGTACTTGGAAAATAACTAATTACGGAAGGGTTATGAACCAATTCCCACCGAATATTATAAGATCAATACGGCAATTCGAAAGGATTAACAAAAAAATATGTAGACAAAAAATGCCTATTACGTTCAATATATATATATATATATATATATATATATGTGTGTGGGGTGGTGGTGAGTGTGTGTGTAGTGTAGTGTCATCCACTGACTGTTTCTGGCCCAGTCGGCTGGAGTTGTTGAATTCAATGACTGCATCTCTGCAGAGGGGTAAAACTCCACCAATGAGTGTCCTGGATATGACACGAAACAATCTGATGGTGACGCTCCAGTAATGCTGGAGCTTTTGAAGAATGCAGAGTATCACTTTATTGCTATCAATCCCAGGTCCACGCTGCCCAGGTTGGTATCACCTGGTTGGGTCCGATTTATTGGTCAAATAGATCTAAACTGAATGCTTATGCTAAACTGAATTGTTTGAAATAGAATTGTTTTGACATTCAAACTGCGTACTTTTGATAAACTGAATTGTTTGAAATAGAACTGTTAGACATTTAATGGTATGTAAATAAATCACTTATGTTTAATTGAATTCTTTGTTATACATAGAACTTGGAACTATTTATCTTTGTTGAATAAACTGAATAGCTTGAAATAACACACACTCTCTCTCTCTCTCTCTCTCTCTCTCTCACACACACACACACACCTAAATTGTCATGAATTCAGAATAATTTTGAAGACAAAAGTTAATAATTGCCCAGTCGACTGTAGAATAAACCTACTGCTTCTCTGCAGAAGGGTAAGATTGCTCCGACAAGTGTCCTAGATATGGCACAAAACAATTTGATGGCGAGGTTCCAGTAATGCTGGAGCTTTGGGAAATGTGGAATACCCATTCATGGTCATCGCTCCCAGGTCCACTCTATCGAGGAGTAGTAGCACTTGATAGCGTCCTATCAATAGGTCAAATAGAACTAAACTGTGTATTAATGCTAAACTGAAAATTTAAATGAGAACTGTTATTTAAATTGAAACTGAGTATTTATGTTAAACCGAAATGTTTAAAATAGAACTGTTTTGACATTTAACTGTTTTTAAATAAAACTATACTTATACTGAACTGAATTGTTTGAAATTTAATGAGCCGTAAAGGATTGATGTGCCATGAAACAAAACAACCAGCCAACCAACCAACTAGCTTCATTCTACAAAAATAGTTTCTAAAATGATTACTTGTAAGAACTGTCAAATTATAAAAGACTAATAAAAGATTCATATAAAATTATAAGTTTACTTTCTTTATTTAATAATAAATCAGCCTTCGTCGGTTATTTAATGCCAAAGCCATCATAATAAAACAGAAGTAGTAGATGTCTTTAATTGGAATCACTTTGAGATGAGGTTTCTTAATCTGAGAATTAATTTTTATTTATTGCGGACTTTTTTCCTCATGTTGGTAGTTTTTGTGTTGTTTCTTCTTTCACTACGTTTCGGTCAAATTTCACCTCTGGTCTTCTGCAGGTGATTTACCGCTAGCTCGGATAGGAATGCTGAGTCTTGTAACCGTATCCCCAGTAAATACTGCCTTCCATAGTTGTTGTCTATCGCACCACGTTTTTGACCAAGTAAACCTCAGGCCGGCTTGGGTAGGATTTGAAACCGCTATCTTCAATGCTCACCTGGAACCGCAGAGATTCACCGCCTCTATCTGCTGCGCCACGGGCCCCGGAAGGCGAGCAAGGATGGATTTTTTGGTCTTATAAATCCTTATCTGTTCTTCCAGAGTCGGGTCCGTACCGAATTTTTGTACTTGTCTTTAATTGGAATCACTTTGAGATGAGGTTTCTTAATCTGAGAATTAATTTTTATTTATTGCAGACTTTTTTCCTCATGTTGGTAGTTTTTGTGTCGTTTCTTCTTTCACTACGTTTCGGCCAAATTTCACCTCTGGAAGAAGAAACAACACAAAAACTACCAACATGAGGAAAAAAGTCCGCAATAAATAAAAATTAATTCTCAGAAGTAGTAGAGATATTCATCCTATCACTCGTAGGAATAAAGGTCTATATCTTTCTCGAGAGTTCAAGTCCGAAAACAAACGTAATACGGCGACGAGAGTTCGAATTCTCTTACTACGACGTCACAGACTAGAACGATAGCTTCTACTCCACTGGGGCTTCCATCGGAAGAATTAGTACAAGTATAGGCAACGAATAATCCCTGGATGGACTTTTAGGGGATTTATTAAGATTATCCGCTCTTGGGAACGTTTTTTATTTTATTCCCAGAGTTTATGAACAGTGGGTTACGTTTTTATCACACACAGAATTAGCTAAATATTTATGATCATTGGGTTACATTTTCCCGACGCACAAAATTTAGCAACAGGTTTCTGAACAGTGGGTTACGTTTTCGTGACACAAAATTAGCTACAGGTTTATAAGAACTGCGTTACGTTTTCCTGATGCACAAAATTAGCAACAGGTTATGATGTCAAAAGAAAAAAAAGATAGATTAAACTTCTTTCACACCGTTAAGTCAATCATGGGAGATTAACTAGGAAACGCTTGGATAGTAACATTTACTTATATTAAAGTATCTATCAAACTCTCAGTTTATGCATTCCTGTTCATTTATTAGTTTTATCCCGTTTATCTATTTCAGCCTGTTCATCCATCTGTATATTTATCTGTCTCAGCCAATCTATCTATCTATCTATCTCGGGGAAGAAGCAAATTGCTGCCCTCGGGCCGCATGCAGCCCGCTACACCGTTTTCTTCGGTCGGCGGGTGTCTCTAAGAATAAAAACAAACACTTGCACTTGAATAGGACAGTAAACTATCTGATAGTAAGGTTCCTGGAGCTATTTGGAGAATGCAGAGTACTCCATTCCATTGCTTCCCAGTCCACTCTATCTTGGAGTGGTAGTACCTGGTAGGGTCCTATCTATGGGTCAATAGAAATAAACTGTGTATTTATGCTAAACTCAATTGTCTGAAATAGAACTCTTTTTTGAAATTGAAATTGTGTATTTATGTTAAACTGAATTGTCTGAAAAAGAATTGTTTTTGCTATTGAAACTGTGTCCCTCTACTAAATTGAATTGTTTAAAATATAACTATTAAGACGTATAAAACGGATTTGGTATAAGTAACCAACAATGGTTGATATGACATAAAACCAAACTGTTCCGTTGTATCATAACAAAGCAGAGAGGTTTTGACACTTCAAGCTTGGATCGAAACCAACCTCATTCGACGCCAGACAGATATCTTACCGCTGAGCTATCGTCAATCTCAGTGTAAGCAAAGGAATTTTTGAATATATATATATATTTTTTTTTTTTTTGTTAACATATACGCTTAATATCTACCCGAGTGCTCAACTCATTAAAAGAGCTTCACATTACGTGTGAGTGTCAAACGGTAATTCGTCGCAAGAGTACTGATATATATATATATATATATATTAGAACTCATGAATATAATGATGGGTTATGGTTCTGATTATTAAAATTCTTAAAAAATATTTTATAAAAATTTTCAAATCAGGGAATAAAAAAGTTTTTTTTTAAATTTATGAATCAAAAAATTAAATTATATGTATTTGGAAGAGATACCGAAATAGCTACCTTCTAAAATTCTTTAATTACCACTAAAAACTTACAGAATCAAACAGTTCTTTTATTGTTTAAATAGATACGAGCAGTAGGTTCAATGTAACTCAGTAAAGTTTAGGGACCATCAGAAGGAGCTTAATATCCAGAAGAAAAAGAAGTTAACATCGTTTTTCGAAGTCTAGAGAATATACATGGCGAATGTGAAATAGCTTGGGCAGTGAAGAGAAAATAATATTTATTCTATCACAAAAATTCTCTTATGAAATTCTTCTCATGGTAAAAGAATGTCCAATATGTTGATCAAAGGAAATTATCAATATGGTGAATAATTTCTTGACGAAAGACAAGTACAAAATGTGAACTCTTCAAGGTCAATGTTATTGAAAATAATTTATGCTTCGTTTGATGTAAAGGGGATTCTCAAAATGTCCAATGACAAAGAAAATTATAAAAAAGAAAGTGTTGACAATTCAAAATTATCCGTCTTGATCAAAGGTAACTTTCTAGCCAGGAATTCGTTAGAGAATTTCACTGAAAGTTGATGACCATTTGAAGTCACGCTCCGCACCTACTCTGACCCACTATGAATATCAATAAACTAAACCGAAAGAGAAACGGATTTTGACAAGTTAGGAGTCAGATCAAGTTTACACCAGGTGAAATGTAGTCAGAACAGAATTAGTGAGACCCATTAGACGTGATGAGATGAGATCAAAGTCAAAATAGCAGGAGGCAGAAAAATAAAACAGAACATTTTCAGCAAGATCTGAACTTTATTGATCTTATACTAGACAACCCTGAGTAAAGAAAGTGAAGAAGCTGTCCAAATATGCTGGGAAGAAAAACAAACATAACTACTGTAAAGATTGCCTCGTACCCAGCTGCCTGAGTAGAAGAATTTGTATATATACAAAAACGTTGAATGGCATTTTCTCTTATATACACTAAATACTGTTATTGCAGCAAACCTATGTTTTTTTTTGGTTTCTGAGCGCAGATTTTTTCCCTTGTTTAATTTTGCGGTGGTAGCAGTCTATTTGCTAAGCGGAGACACCGATTAGCATTTGATTCTTTATCCGGATCTTAAAAACACAACGTGGGTGGATAGCGAATCATTCCGTGCTATCCCCAAAAATTTCCATTGCGGAATGAAGGTAGAGTTTCTCCTGTGTTTAGCAGGACGACAGCCATGACACTATAATATAATGCATACTAGGCATGTATAAAGGAAACTATATGAATATATATATATAAAAGTATATATATGATGAAGATATTTAAGGTAAATAGCTACCTTAAAAATCAGAGATTTACAACCAGAATTTTGATATTCATGTATTACTATTTAAAGAAACGAACAAGTATATCTAAAAAAAAAAAACTTGACATTGTGTGTGTGTGTGTGTGAAGAAATAAACATTTTCATAACCTTAAAATCGTTATCAATATGTAATTTTGCATGAGACAGATATTTGTATTGCGTACGCTATATCCATATATATATATATATATATATATATATATTGGGGGTGAAGGGATTGAGAAAAATAATCTTTTAAATATATGAACAAATATCTATCAATCTATCTATGTTTTTGTGAGTGAATGTGCGTGTGTGTGAAGATATTTACAAAAAATATATGTACATGCAGATATATATATATATATATATATATATATATATATATATATACGTATTTTACCCAATATATTGATGCATTTAAAATGTATATATTCCTAATACACACACACTCACATACGCACACACAAACACACCCATATATATATATATATATATATATATATATATATAAGATAGAGACCAGCTATTAAGATAAACTTTATCAATAAAATGTTCTGCCTCCAGCTAAATTTCCAGTTTCTTCAATATTCTCCGAATATCTTGTGCAATTTCTATTGCTTTCATTCAATTCTGCATTATAAAATGCACAATTAATTAGATTCTTAGCAATTTTCGAGTCATATTGGGCGTTCACTACATTTTTTCTGGATACAAAAGTAAAGCAGTCATTAAAATACATACATATGGACATAGGTAGATAGATGGGTGGATAGATAGATTGATGTGTAAGAATGGATGGATGCTAATCCCACATATTCATGCCACTGTAACCAAAAATTAGATTTATAAAAAGGCTTTACTTATTTTGGAAATGTGGAATAATCTTATTTTTTGTAACAATGTTATGATCATACTAGTTTTGGTAATAAATAGTGCCTTATTATATCCATTGTGAGTGTACAATGTTCAGATGGTAATTATGACATGCTGATATCACTGACTGATAATTTTGAAATAAAATTTACTCTTTATAAAAGAAATATTGGAGCTGATACAGTATATATATATATCTGGTTTGTTTTGGCTATTTTGGTCAGTGCCATATTAGCCCTTTCTGGTCAATTAATGCCTAATCTATATATATATATATATATATATATATATATATATATATATATATATATATCTTTGAGAAACAAGAAAATCAATCAGTATATAGGCTTGTGGATTTTCTTATTTCTCCTTGATATTTTCCTCTGCAAAATCTTATTCAGATATGTCTACAAATATTATAAACTTTATATTGAGCGCGCAATTTGGATAATTCGGCTTGAGTATATCAATAGAATCAATTGATAATATATATATATATATATATATATATATATATGTGTGTGTGTGTGTGTGTGTGTGTGTACGTGTGTTTATATATATACATATATATAATGATTTTTTAGAGTGTAATTCGCTGGTAACATTTTTAAATGAATTAGAGCTCATTTGTTTGTATTCAGTGAAACGGTTTTAAGTTTTGCTGACACAAATAATTATAAATGGTTTCAAGCATGAGTATTTAATTTTTATTCAATATCAGTCGTTTCTTTTCACAGTTAAATTGTATAAATTCATTAAATTTTAGTTTTTGATTAAAAGTATTAAAGCTGTTTAATACCAATACTGTTTTTCATAATCATCATCAACATTATCATCATGTTGTACTACTAACACGGATTTCCATGACTCCTCTCACCTTTCGTCTCTATCATCTATCTGTCACTTCCGGATAAGTTCTTGTCGGTCGGCTAACACTTGCACGTCAGTAAGAAGGGATCAATAGGGAACGTCACTTATGAGTTCGTCCTTAGTTCTCCAGCAGTGTCTTGCATGTCTTGTTCGTCTAATTTTGAAGGTTTTAGAGATGGGATGTCAGTGGCCGTACAGCTGTTGTTTTATGGGATTTTCTGATATCTCTAGTTGAAAATTTTCTTTTATTAGAAATAATTAAGGTGTAAAATATTTTGGAAAAAAGAGAAAACAAAGTAAATTTTATTCAAAGTCTATAAGTGTAAAGAGAAAATAACACAATTGGGTATGTTAAGGTGTAAGCAATTTATGAAAAAGAGAAAACAAATATTCTTATTAAAAGTCTTTCAGTGTAAAGAAAAGATAGAAGAAATTACATAAGTTAAAAAAACGATGACGACGACGATGACGATAACGAAGAAGAACAAGAACAAGAATAAGAAGAGCAACAACAAAAATAATAGTTTGGTTAGCAACGATGTCGTCGTCCAACATGTTAGCCACTTCGCTACTTATTTTGCAACGCTAAAATGATAGTAAGATTTCCTTTAATTTTTGTCACAAACAACTGCGTCAACAGGATTAGCATTGTATGTGGATTTTTATTAATACTGACTCAGTGGGTTTTTCTTCAACTTAGTGTTGGTTGTGTTTCATCGTAACTCACATGGGTCGTTATTTTTACCACAGCGTAGATTATATATATCAATGGAAAGTATAACTCCCGATGAGACTCGAAATCCCTTCGCCATTTGACATGGAGAAGCACTTACCCTTTACAGCAGCTGCTTTTCCATCTAGCCTACGAGAGCTAACCATAAATCAGAAGTCAGGATAACAACTATAAAGCCCCACAATATCCACTCTGGTATTGTTTTTCCGTTATAGATAAGAGCAAATTTTTTATTTTCAAGTTATGCCTGGTCATTCATTCATTCAGTATTATTATTATTACTACTACTCTTATTATCATACTCTTTTGGAAGTTTTTCACACCAGCATTAGCTGATGGTCTTTCATTGGAGTTTGAATGATAAGTCTTCTCAAGTCTTCAGGATTCTTCCCAGTATTCTAGCCGAACAGCAAAATCCACTAAATGACAAGTCCTATTTTCCTTCTTAATAGATAGTAGGTCAGGTATTCAGGACCGGATTGTGTGATTTGTTGTATCTCAAAATCCACAGTTAAATGTAAAAACAATTCTATTTCAAATAATTCTCGTTAGCATAAGCACAAAGTTTATTTCTATTTGACCCATAGAAGGGACCCTATCAGGTACTACCACTTCGGGCAAAAGTGGACCAAGCATCGATGGCAATGAAGGAGTACTCTGCATTCCCCAAAGCTGCAGGTTCATTATTAGATTGTTTAGTGTCATATCCAGGACACTTGTTGGGTGGTATTACCCCTCTGCAGAGAAGTAGTCAGTGTATTCTGCTGCTCTAGCTGACTGGGATAGGGAATGACACAGCGGACATATTTCTTGGACTTTCAGCAGTAGATCACTCTTGTCATTTCTTCGATAGAGACTTTTACAAGATGGATACACATACATTCTCTCTTTGATGATTTTTAAGTTAGCTGACCTAATATTAAAACATTAACTAACGTAGAAAGCAAATTTGAAATATGTGTGGTCTATCATCTGGAAACCATCTTACTACGCTACATTATACCGAAAATTTATTTGTTTTTTATCAGAACTCTCAAGGTGAAATGTAAAGGGAAATTCGTGCCTCGAAGGGTATCTGTGGTTTATTGATTTTTTCTTAAACTCGCCGTTCTTTGGTATTGTAAAAATGATAACTCGAGTGTGCTGTAATAAGTTGCCACTAAAATTAAGACGTAAAAATACGTGGTAATAACAAAAAATATGGATTTGAAGAAGAAGAAGAAGAAGAAGAAGAAGAAGAAGAAGAAGAAGAAGAAGAAGAAGAAGAAGAAGAAGAAGAAGAATTGTTTGAAATAGAACTGTTTTTACATTTAACTGTGTGTAAACAAAAACTAAACTTTTACTAAACTGAACTGTGTAAATGATAATTATAATAATTGAGGAAATAAACCAGAAACTACAGGCGAAAACGGAAGATTAAAGAGACATCGATAAAAATGGTAAAACAATACAGACAAAACAGGACATTCCAAACAATGAAAGAAAATTCTACCAACAGGTTGGAAGAGATGACCCAAAAACATACCAACAACTGGATGCAAAATAAACCGAACGATTTTGGACTAAAAGATGGCAACCAAAAAGGATAACAAAAAGCACAATAAACAGTATAACCAAAGTAGTAGAAGGGCTCGAAGAAGGCTTGAAAGCGGAAATACACATAGATTTACACAAAACGACACAAAAAATATCAAACTGGAAAACGCCGGGCCATGATAGAATATATGGTTTCTCACTCCATTCAAGACAGACTAGCACTAGAAAGGAACAGATTCCTACAATGAACATACGTAACCGAATGGATGATCAAAAGAAAGACTACATTGATCCCAAAGAACCCAAGCAAAAGAACTGCTCCAAACAACTACAGTCGCATAACCTGCCAACCTATGATGTGGAAAATATTAACAGGACAAATAAGGGAAGAGATTTACTATTTGCTAACAAGCCGCAGATGGTTCCCTGAGGAAAAAAAAGGATGTCACAAACGATCCAGAGGCACAGCAGAATTACTTTACATAGATCAAGATATCCTAAACGAGAGCAAGACCAGACAGAAAAGTTTTGCTAAGGCCTGGGTTGACTCCATATATGATATGGTCCCACAAAACTGGATAATAGAATTCCTCAAATGTAGAAAATATCAGATGAAGTCATACACTTTATCGAGAAAAACATGAAAACTTGGAGAGTGGAATGACAGCAGGAAGAAGCTTATCTAAAGCAAAGATCAAAAGAGGTATATTCCAAGATGCACTATCACCGTTACAAATCATAATTGTCATGATACCACTTAATCAAATACTCAGAAAATGCACAGCCGGATACAAACTCAATAGATCGGAAGAAAAGATCAATCACCTCATGTACATGGACGACATCAAACTATTTGCAAAAAATGTAGAATAACTGGAAACTCGAATACACGCGGTTAGAATATACAGTCAGAACATTGGCATAGAAAAATATACCATGCTAATAACGAAAAGTGACAAACATCTGAATGACGGAAAGGAACTACCAAATCTACCAAGATTAGAACGCCCGGAGAAAATGAAACCAACAAATACTTGAGCATCTTGGCAGCTGACATCATCAGACAAGTGGAGATGAAAGAAAGAATTGAGAAAGAATATCTCATGAGAACTAGAAAGCTCCTTGAGAATCAAAGAAATAAATACCTGAATAAATGAATCAAAGAAATAAATACCTGGGCTGTTCTCCTTGTTAGATACTAGGAACTTTATTTGAAGTGGACCAGAGAAGAACTTGAGCAAATAGACCAAAGAACAAGAAAACTAATGAACATACATAAGGCATTACTTCCAAGAGATGACATTGACAGACTATATGTATCGAGAAAGTGGGGAGGAACAGGACTCGCCAGCATTGAAGATAACGTTAACGCATCGATACAACGACTCGAGGACTACAAAGAAACGCACGAAGAAGGACTGATTACAGCTATCAGAAACGATTTTGGCCAACAGAATGACAATAACTAGGAAACAAAAATGGGAAGAAAAACAACTCTCTAGGCGTTTAAACAACTAATAAGCAACATCTCACATGAAAAAAAACCTGGCCAAGAAAAAGAAACTATAAGAGAGAAACATAATCTTCCCTAATAGCAGCGCAACAAACGCCTTCAGGACCAATCATATCAAAGCAAGAATAGATAAGACGCAACAAAATAACAAATGTTGTTTATGAAGTGATAAAGACGAAATCATCAATCACATAATAAGCGAATGCAGAAAATTAGCACTGAAGGAGTATAAGACTAGACGCGATTGGTTGGGCAAGGTGATCCACTGGGAGATGTACAAGAAATTTAAATTTGACCATGCGAACAAATGGTATATGCACAAGCCAGCATCTGTCCTAGAAAAGGACACACATTAGCTCCTATAGGAGATTGACACTCAGACGGATCACCTAATCTCGGTCAGAAAACCAGACCTTATAATTATCAACAAAAAAAGAGAAGTTGCAAAATTGTGGACTTTGCTGTCCCAGCTGACCGCAGAATAAAACTGAAAGAAAGTGAAAAGAAGGATAAGTACCTTGACCTTGCGAGGAAATTGAAAAAACTATGGAACCTGAAAGTGACTATTATACCAATCGTGATTCGTGCATTTGGTACAGTAACTAAAGGACTATTAAAGAGACTGGAGAAGTTGGAAGTTGGAGGACGAGAGGAGACCATCTAAACGACAGCAGTATTGAAAACGGCCAGAATCCTGAGAAGAGTCCTGGAGAGTCGAGGAGACTTGCAGTCAGTCAAACTCCTGTGAAAAACCAACAGCGAACGCTGTTGTGAAAAACTCTCAATGAGTAAACAATAATTATGATAATTGTTCGAAATAGAACTGTTTTACATTTAACTGTGGGTAAACAAAAACTGTACTTATACTTAACGGAATTGTTTGAACAACAACAAGAAGATTTCCCTTAAGTTTTCCCAGTAATACTCGCATCAACGTGATTGGCAAAGCTTACAGTATTAATTGTTAAGCAAACGCAGAAATTATCCTAAACTGTTAGCTTTCCCTTGAAATCTTTACGTTTAGAGAATAAAAGATGTAAAACAAGCTGTCGGTTATTATGTAACAATCCAATTACAAATGGGTAATCTTAGTTGTACCCTTCTCTCAGTAGTTTCTTGTGAAAGAAAGCTCCAGTGCCATTGTCGACGACATTTTGTCTCTTTTCGTTTATCTCTTTCCTTCTGATTCTGACGTCGAAATTGTGAAGATCCAATCAGCATACAGGATTTGAAATTAACGATGTCAGTTTTTTGTTATTTTTTTCGCACTTTTTTTGCGGTGTTTTCATTTTCTCTTTGTACGGTAATTATAATAAAGAAAGGTGAAAAATACCTTATCTTCATTTCGTGGATTCCTGTTATCTACTTGATATTAAAGGGGAAGGAAAAACTGTGAACTGTTCGGATACGTCTTTTTCAAGATTTTTTTCTGAAAAGCTTAAATACGAACAACGAATGAATATGATCTTTTGTTGAAATTTTTGCATTATTGATATTTATATAGACTCTTTTCTGGATGTGTACTCATAAGAAAATGCACAATGTTTTATTTGAAAAAAAGATTATGAATGCAGCCATGATTTAGATAGAGAGATTGATAAGAACTTGGCTAGATTGGGAGATATGTACAAAGTGGGAAATATATAATGAAACTAGAAGAGATCAAAATATAGATATGAGGGAATCACAAAAGGACAAAAGTATGAACAGATTCAGAAAGAAAGAAAGAAAGAAAGAAAGAAAGAAAAAAGCAGAAAAATAGATATTTATGCATATAGATATGAAGGAATTGCGATAAGAAGAATCTGAGAAAGAAATAAGCATCATCATCATCATATCGCGCTGGTAGCACGGATATCCCTGACCCTCTCTCGCCACTCCTCCCTATCGTTCATCGCCCTAGGTAGGTCTTCAGGACAACATCCTGTGTCCTCACATAGCTGCTGAATGTACGTTCGAGCTGGTCGTCCTGCTTTTGCGCGGCCATGTGTGGGGATCCATAAGAGTACATCTCTTATGAGTTCATCTCTGCTTCTCCAGCAGTGGCCTGCATGTCTGGTTCGTCTAACTTGAATAGTTTTCGTGATAGGGGGCAGGTGGCCGTACAGTTGGTGTCTTGTGGGGTGTTGCTGCCAGGACTTGTTCAGGATTGCACGCAGCATTCTTGTGTAATTGCCATCTAGCTTCTTCTCCAGTCGTTTTGTTAGCGTCCATGTAGTGCATCCATATAGCAGTATCGATGTGACCACTGCCTGGAAGAAACTGCGTTTCATTTTATCGGTTAGGTCTGATTTCCATATAATCGATAGCCTATTGATAGCTGTCCATGCTTTCGTTAACATCGTTTTGATGTCTTTTCGGTTGATTCGACGCTGCTTCCTAGGTACGTGAATTTGTCTGCTAGTTTTAGTGGGGTTCCTTCTAGAGTGGAGATGTCCCCCGTTTGGTTATAGCACATATATTCCGTTTTGTGTGCATTAACATAGAAGCCTATGCTTGTTGCTGCTCGTTCCAAACTATGCAGAAGTGTTTCGGCTTGGTCAGGTGTATTTGCCAGTATCGCTATGTCATCGGCGTAGTCGGCATCGGTAATTGTTGTTGCGGGGTATCTTCTGCTTCTTTTCTTCGTCAGTTCGAAGCCATTCTCTTTGATTTTGTCAATAGATGTTCTAAGTACGTAGTCTAGACAAATGATAAAGAGGTACGGGGCCAGCGTGTCCCCTTGTAGTACTCCTGCTACAATGTCAAAGTATTCTGTGTCTCCATCCGGTGATCGTACTTTTACTTTAGTGTTTCTATAGAGAATCGTTATTGCCGCTACGGTTTCTTTAGGTATGCCGTACGCTAGTAGGATTTGTTCCATCTTTCCTCTGTGAATGGAGTCGAAAGCCTTGGTAAAGTCGACAAATATTAATGTCGCTTGTAGGTTCTTTGCCCGTACACCTTCAAGGATTCTGCGGATGGTTAATATTTGTGAGGTCGTGGATCTATTTCTTCGGAAGCATTTTGGTTTTTTCTAAGTATGTTGTCGATTTCGGGTTCTATTCGGTTTCGTAGTAGGGCATTGTAGATTTTGGCAGCTATGGATGTAAGTGTTATGCCTCGGTAGTTTTTGGATAATCCGATGTCCCCCTTTTTAGGGAAGGGGAGTATGCATCCCTTCATCCATCTATCTATCGGTTTTTTTATTGTATACTGCGTTGCAGTGTCGGAGCAGTATGTCGTCGAATTGTCTGGTCTTCCATACTTCCGGGGGAATTTCGTCCAGCCCTGCAGCTTTCCTATTTTTAATTTTTCTGGGAACCGAGTCGAGTTCTTCTTGTGTGAACAGTCCTAGTTTAATGTCTAATTGTTTGCTAATTATTCTGGTGATTGGTTCATGCGTTATTTTTGGTGGGTTTCCAAGTAAGTTTTCGAAGTGCTGTTTCCACAGTTTTATTCTTTCTTGTTGGTTTGCTGCTTTAAGTTTTGCTTTGGCTGTGTTCTTTCTTCTGCTCACTTCGTTTATTGTTTGCCAGGCTATTCTAGATTGTCTATCTTCCACCGAGTCTCTAATCTTATCTATCTGATTTTGAATGTATTCTGTCTGTTCCTTTATATATATCCCTGCTAATTGATATTGTGCCGTTTTTAGTTTTAAGGCATTTGTGTTTGTTGGGTTTTTTCGATAGGTTTTGGAGGCTGTTTTTACTAGTGCATGTTTTTCTCTCACCGCTAAAGTTTCCCACGGGACTCTATATTTAGTTTTAATTTTTGTTGTTGGAAAGTCAAAACGAAGAAGAAGCATTTGAACGCAGGAGCCAACTGGAAGAAATATATCAATATTGGTCAGTATGTCTTTAAGACCTATCAATTTAAAATGCTGAATTTTACAAAATGTTATGCTGTATTTTGTTTGTGAAATAATGCTTAAACTATGCGTTTTAAATGTAAAGACACGCTTACTCTACTATAAAGCCAAATTGATGTTAGCCTTTCCACATGTCAGCGAACAAGGCAGAATGTTTTGAATCTCTTCTATAATATAATTTAAAAATTCGTAAAGAAAGCCCTAACAGTAGTTTAGAAGAAAAAGAAAAAGCCTAAAACACCTAATGCTACCACAGCCCCCCGCCAAGAGAAAGAAAAAAAAAATTTTTAAGCTCTATAATTCCTGAAGCCTGTTAGGTTCCCAACTGTAGTAAAAAAAAAAAAAGAAAAGATAAATAAATAAAACCTCGGAAAAGTCGCAATACAGCAAAAAAAAAAGCAAGTCAGTACCAGTGAAAGTCATACGAAAGTACCTTAATGTTGGACTTTAACTAAGTTAAAGAAATAACTTTAACTAAGTTAAGAAATAGATAAAGGAAAAGAGAAATATATATTATATGTATATATATATATACTTTCTTTAAAGAAAAAACCCAAAAACCAAAGACCGGTTTATTCTTCAAAGAAAGTATTGCTCTGTAATATTAATCACATTGAGCTCTCTAGAAGGAAAATTTCAATGTTCAGTTTGAATGATTTTCTTGTTCTGAAGGAATTACCACCAACTCTGGTTTAACTGGACCGAATAATACTATATATATATATATATATATATATACATATATATATGTATATTACCAAACTCAAGTATGAACAACCTTATCTTCCCAACTATGGGTTAAATAGTACCCCTACAGTCCTTCTCGAAAGATGGATTTGCATTGAATTGCCCCAGAAAGTTGTTATGCCATTAAACAAACAAACCAACCAAACCAAACTCAAGCGAAAGTTGATACGCCATTAAACAAAGCCAAACTCGAAAAACTGAGCAAAAAAGAAACTTAGATGTAGTCTGTAACAAAACACGTTTAATAGGATGACTGCTGCTTAAATATACTTTATACCCACACCCCCACACGCATATAAATGAGTTAATCATACATCGGCAGCAATCTCTCCTCTACTGAAATTGATGTCAATATACACCTAACGCTGACGTAGACTGCCATCGATTGGTTATCAATCATATGGAAATATTTTCTATCAGATAAAATAAAACGGGAATTTTTCCAGTTGTGACTCCGTCAATACTACTGAATGAATGGACCACATAGACGCTAACAAAACTTATAAAGAAGCTAAATAGAAACTACACAAGAATGCTACGATCTATTTGGAATAAACCCTGGAAGCAATACACCATAAAACAACAACTGTATGGCCACTTACTTCCCATCTCTACAACCATCCAAGTCAGACGGACAAGACATGCGGGACTCTGCTAGAGAAGAAAGCATGAACTCATCAAAGGTGTTCTTCAATAAACTTCTACACATGGATGTGCCAGTGTTGGCCGACCAGCTAGACATTTACATCAGTTCTGTGCAGACACAAGATACACTTTGGAAGACCTTGTGGGAGCAATGGATTATAGCGATGGGTGGAGAGAGTCGAGGAAATCCATGCTGTCAGTGTGACTTCATGACAATGATATGTATGTGTATGCGTGTTTGTTAACTTGTGCTGACATTCTCTTACATGTAAAATTGATAAATTTATATGTGATATATCAATAAATATAACATGATATGTTATATCAAACTATATATTCGTTAAATTATTGCTTTTTTAAGTGAAAATCAGATAAGTTGAAAAAACAGGAAAACGTTGGGTGGTATCCAAAAGTAAGTCGAGGGTGACCCGAAGGCTTCCTTTTCGATATCTACAACACCAAGATGTAAGGAAGGGTGCTAAATAGATTTTGATCCTTTATTTTGCTCGCTTGAACAGATAAGATCACATCGAAACCTTTTGTGAAGTTTTTACGATTCCATTTCCAGCAACTCAGTAGTAGTCATGTAATATAATGGCCGAGGGATTTCGTTTTATGCCTTTGGGTTTAGTTAGGCTGAGAACCTTTCGGCTCAGTGCATGGGTTACTTAGGTGCAACATTAACATAGGGGTTCACACACGCGCGGGCGGAGCGGACGTATCATTCAGAGATGTCTCAATAACCCAGATGGGAAACGGGGCTACAGAGTGTGCGTGACGTCACGCATTGGAAGCGCGCGGAGGATTTGGGGGATTTTGAAAAAGTCAGTTAGTTGAGTTGAGTCCTGCCTCGGGGGAAGGCTCGCGGGGGCCTTGGGCAGGTGTCGCACGAGATGGGGGGGGATGAAAAAGCCAGAATAGAAAGAATGTGTATCTCTCTCCTTATGTCGAAGAACCTTTAAAATCAAAGTTAATAAAAAGTTTCGTACATGAACTAAGAAGTCGTTAGTGTTTTTCGTGTTTTGAGATTCCTATGTTCTATGTTATATATATATATATATATATATATGAACATTCTAATGCATGTTTCACACATAGCCGTATCTGGCTATGGAACAGCCATATGAGTAAAAGTTGGTATGTACTAAAGAGCTGTAACGTGCCGGACGCCTATGGCCGGAGCATATCATCCCTAGCAAAGAAAAGTAAATGCACTGGCGCTCAAACGTTATTTGGTTTGGTCTCTTTGTTTAATGGCATATCAACGTTTGTAGGTTATTTAATGTCAAAGCTACCCTTCTTGAAGAGCAGTAGTAGTACTATTTAATCTATGGCTTTGAGGATAAGGGGGTTCATACCTTTCCCAAGAGAATTTATCCAAAAGTGAACGTAATAGCACGACTGGAGTTCGAACTCGCTTACAAGGATACCGCAGACCATCGCTGTAAATATTTCACCACGAGGACACCCCACCGCTCAAACGTTGTAAGGATTGATGACTGAGTTTATCAAACAGGTTTCAGACTCCATCAAACATAAACCGAGCGTGTCTATTCGAAAGAGCGTTCTGCAGCTCAAATTGTGGAAGTCCACCTTTTCTCACAGGAGTCACCCTGCTCAACGTAACCCAAGAGCTACAGGCTGAAAATTTACAAGATCATAACACCCACCCATCAAGCATGTCATTTTGATCTCCTAAATTGAATCTTTTCGATTATTATTAAAAGTCGACCAGCGACCATACAATACTTATGTGCTGAATGGCGACATTATATTAAATTAGTTCGAACACCTGTCACACTATTTTGTTCTTGGAAAGAATCTGAACCTTTATATGCCTACAGCTGTGGGTAAAATTCTAACTCACCTGCTCTTCTTCATAGAGGCTGATATGCAATTAAACAAAAAAAAATATTATACCCACGACATGCTGGATGTATTTACCGAATCCTTCCGTACGAGCAGAATGCGACACCTGGTCACTTATTCTAAGCAGAATGTAACTAAAGTTTCCTTCTTCTGAACTAGTTATCATATAAAATTCAAAGAATAGTCTGCCCTACTCTTTACCCATAACATTAAGAAGAACAGTTGGATTAACACCTTACTCAAGAGCATTAGTACTATGTGAAATGCCAACGCCTTTATCGATGGACGAGTGATATCAGATTCGGTAATATATTTAATTCTGAAGTCTCACTGAAAATGTGTGAAGTTCTTTTGTTGTTGTCGTTGTTATTGTTGTTTTTATAAGATTGTTGATGTTTGTTTACTTATTTGTTTGATTGCTTTGTTTTTTGTTTTGTTTT
Source organism: Sepioteuthis lessoniana (assembly GCA_963585895.1). Taxonomy (NCBI): domain Eukaryota; kingdom Metazoa; phylum Mollusca; class Cephalopoda; order Myopsida; family Loliginidae; genus Sepioteuthis; species Sepioteuthis lessoniana. The sequence goes on along the minus strand of OY757911.1, from coordinate 71,989,185 downwards.
ATTTTCATATTCTAACTTTTTCATTGGAATATCTTATAATATTATGCAGAATATTCTCTTTTTCCTATTTTCCTATTAAGCATGTGTGCGATTTTATTTTATTTCATTTTTTTAATTCTATTTTGATTTTTTTCGAGCTTTACGGTCAGAACTAGAAATTAGATAAAGGCATTTTTAAGTACAAATCAAATTGATAACATTAATTCCCAGCAATAAGTGACGTTGATGAAAGTGAGGTTCAGATAATGAGAGTGAGACGTAAAATTTTAGATACGGTTTGCACTGTAGATAAGAAACCTTATAATTACAGGCGTTTAATTTCATTTGTGATATACGGTATTCATAATCTAAACGGAAGTCTACGAATCTGATGAATACTTTGCAATTCTGTTTCCAAAAGGGATATCGCTGATAGAATTAAGGGCCTCCTCTACTAAAGCGTGTGCTGTTTACAGAAGCTGAGGAATTGTGTTTTTGCTTATTGACGTAGAATGCTATCCATTTTGTCTATTAGCAACAATAGGTTTTACCTTATGAAAATAGCCAAATTGGAAAATCACATGTATAAATCCCCTGATTTGGAATAGTAATCCATAAATACACACTCACATATACACAAACATACACACAAAAAACATTCACGTATATATATATATATATATATATATATATATATCATTAAATAATGAAACCAATACAAACTATATATATATATGTATATATTTTTTGCTTTGGTAAAGTTTGGTTTGATGTCATATATATATATATATATATATATATATATATATATATATAAGTGTGTATGTGTGTGTGTTTGAACAGCAGCAAGTCATCGTTAATACATAATAAAATATTTTATGGCATCCGACAAAGGTCACATCGCTTTTACAATATACACACTCCTGATGATGGTCCAAGATCGAACAGAAGGTACAAGGAAACCAATTAAATTTCTGCGTTTTATCAATCAATTCCCGTTGGATACCATGAAATCTGAAATCGATGCAACGATTCGAAAGGATAAATGCAAAAATGTGTACACAAGGTATGTCTATAATGTTTAATCATATATATATATATATATTAGTGACAAAAAAAAACAAATTTATTCATGGTAGGAAACTACTTTGCTGACCACATTAACAATACATACAGTTCTTCTATTGCTGAACATCTGATAGATATCCCTGATTGTGCCTCGTCCTACAGTGCGGACCTGTTCACTATTCTAAGCAGGTCCCACTCGGATTTCCATCTCAAAGTACTAGAGACCATTCATATTTTGACCCATAAACCGTCCCTCTGTAAACAGACAGAATGTTTATTGAGTCTTAATTTGATTAAAATTTAACATTCCCCTCCCTGCCGTTTTTCCTAACATTACAAAGTCTGTTTCCTCATTTTATATCTTAATCGTTGTCCTATTTCAAACTGTGATCAGATAGGAACGAAACCGGTTAATTGTTCATTTTCATTTTTTTAGCCATGAATAAATTCTGTCTTTTTGTCAGTATATATATATATATATATATATATATATATATAT